>CM042010.1:114578761-114788761 GCA_023525715.1 Cichorium intybus
CATCTTTAAAAACATTATTATGATTTCATGAGTGATGAGATTCCTTCCTACCTTCCTACCAAAATATTACTTCTTACTGGATCCCGATTATATATATATATATATATATATATATATATATATATATATATATATATATATATATATATATATATATATATATATATATATATATATATATATATAAATATATATATATATATATATATAGGGGTCCGGTTCCGGTTAGGACTTGCGAGGACACCTTAAAAAAATTGAAAAAAAATATAAAAAAATACAAATCATAAAATCCAGAATAGTACTATATCATTATAAAAAAAATTGAAAAAAAAAATTTGCATCATTGCAAAACGTAATGATGCAATTTTTCTGTTTTTATTTTGGATCATTATTTCATTATAAAAAAATAATGATCGAAAAGTTTTTTTTTTGAATCTTTTTTTTTCTCCGATATAGTACTATGATCCATTTTATTTTTTATATTTTTTTCAAATTTTTAAGGTATCCTCGCAGTCCTCACTTTAAGAAGAGTCCTCACCCGATCATGATTATATTTATATATATATATATATATATATATATATATATATATATATATATATATATATATATATATATATATATATATATATATATATATATATATATATATATATATATATATATATATATATATATAATATATATATATATATATATATATATATATATATATATATATATGGGAAAAGTGAATATATATAACAGCCTCATCCAAGCTTAGGTGTAGAACCCTTATACCACTTCATTTTTGGGATGATTTACGACTACCTGCCTCGTTACTATGCTTTCCATGGCAATATGTTGACGTGTATCCTTGTTTCCTTTATTTTCAGCACTACAACGGTTTCCTCATTCTAGAAATCGATCATGTAGGTTAATTAAAAAAGAATCCTCGCCTTTCTAATTGGAATTGTCGTATTTTTAATTGCACAATTTTCTCTATTTGGTTCTCAAATTTTGCTAATTGATTGTCGATTTCTTTGTTGTTTGGTTACGCATTTTGTATCACACGACACACATCATGATTCTGTACTTCTTTCTTCCATAAAATCCAGATTTTCTGATTCTCATTTGTTGCTTAATGCCTTAATCGCAATTCGTTTTTTTGGGATCTAAAAGGATTGCAATTGTTGGGGGTTGTTCCATCCAACTGTTTGTGGCTACTCGTCGACCTTTATTAAAGAAGATTTGCTAGTTTTTCAATTGATTTACATGGTCACCAACTCTAAATAATTAAGGATTGGAGAGGAAATACAACTAATGTCAATGGATACTTCCCTAAACAGGTACAAAATCAACTTCGTAGAAGCCATTGATTGGCTTAGAAACGATTGATTTATTTTCCTTTATTACTGGAATTATAAATTAATGGTACCTAATGAAACCATGGACAACACATTCGAAGTATGCATATAATCGATCGAAGTAAAGGATAGAGAAAAAATTGTTTAGATTTTGATGAGAACAGGAACACTTCAGGCTGTCGATTTAGTTAACCCAATTTACATAGCTCAAGAATCCTTTTTAATTTTGGTCGACGAGTAGCCATGAACAATTGGATGGAACAACCCCAACAATTACAATCCTATTAGATTCCAAATAAAAAACGAGGATTAAGCAAGGATAGCAAATCGGAAAAGTCGGAAAACGAGGATTAAGTAAGGATAGAAAATCGGAAAGCAAAAAATCACACCTAAAACGACGTGGTATAAGGGTTTTATATCTAAGCTTGTATGAGGCTGTTATATATATTCACTTTACCCTATATATATTATATATATATATATATATATATATATTATATATATATATATATATATATATATATATATATATATATATATATATATATATATATATATATATATATATATATATACGGGTAGGATTAAATACATTTAACAATTATTGTGAAAATGTAGGACCAAATGTGGAGCGTCCGATCGGAACGATCATCGGTGTTAGATTCAAGGGCCTAATTGTAAATTTATAACAATTAATTAATCAGATTTTACAATTAAACCCCTATTAATCAAATTTTAAAAAAGGAATCTCGTATTTATCTCCTAATTTGGTGGGATTTCTCTCCCAAATTCTGATGAACACGATTTATCTCCTGATGTTGTTATTTTTTCATATTCTCAAAGAATGCTAAGCAGAAAAGAATGTACATTTTACGTATTTTACTTTGGCTTTTTGACACACTTATTCTAGAAGAATGTAGTTAATATTGTACCTTTTTTTACATATTCTTCGAGAATGTAGTATATTTTGTATATTTTTTTTACAAATTAGTCTATGAAGTTTGATGTGATTATACGTTCATTCTCCGAGAATGAAATCCTCCATTTAGTAATATGTTGATCAATTCTCCGGGAACACATTCTTAGCACTCAATTAAATACATAAAACAATGGCTAATTGATTTATTTAGTGATAAATATTTGTATGTTACAAAACATGTTTAAAAAGACACAATTGTACGAGAATACTGTCAAAATTCCCTCATGAACAATGTGGCAAACTCCTAACCCAGAAAAACATTATCCAATAATGAATTTTACACGTTCATTCTCCGAGAATGGATCTTTACTTCTTGTTTTTCACGTTCATTCTCCAAGAATGCATATTTACTTCATGTCCATTCTCCAAGAATTCGAGAATTTGAGTATTCTTGGTAGCAACAGCAGCATAAAATTCGAGTATTCTTAAAGAATGTAAGTATTCTTCGAGAATTCTTGAAGAATGTAATTATTGATTTCCATTCCAAGCTCCCAAAGTTGATTTCAATCAATCAAGTAATAACAGATGACACTAAAAACGACATATAATCAGAAAAAACGGTTAAAAATAAGTTATAAGGCATCGTTTATCGCTAAGGAAGCGACTCAAAATCAGGAAAAAAAATGATTATTAGCATCAAATATAAGGCATCGTTTCATCACCTTTATCTTCTTAACCCACCCTCCATAACGTGGTTTCCCATTTTTCTTCCATGTCACATGTCAAAATCTCTCAATTTTATGCATCAAATTTACAGTAATATTAATACTTCAATAATAAAGAGAATTTTATTGTATAATATGTGATATTTATGAACCTTCAACCTGACTTTGACATATAAATCTCGAAGTCTGTATTACATATTAATATAATATCATAACACACACATTAATCTATTAAACAATACCACTAATAAATTTACTATTGCTATGTGGTGGGAATTCAATAAAGAAAAGTTAGAAAAATTTAAGTAAAATAAGTTATAACAATATTTGATCTCTTCATGAACACTGCTTTAGCCTTTGTTATTACTATGTGTATTGATTAATTTGTTAAACCTTCTTACCCGTCATGATGTATCGCCTCAATATGAAATTGAGGATCCAACTACGAACCCTAATAATTAACAAAAAGAAACATAAAATCAGCGACAAACTATATCTTGGAATTGAAATACCGTATGTAACTCAAGAATTAGGCTCGTCGATATTCTTGGAGCAGCGTAAGTGGATGCCGAATTGCGTGTTCCGGTTGTTGATTGAGCAAGCCGACGGCGAGGTGAGAACAAGTCGACGACGGCAATGAGAGAGGGAGACAGATTAATAGGGTTAGGTAAGATACATTCCATAAATATAGACATTTAATTTGGGCAAATTAATTAATTAATTAATGGAATTAATATTTATATTATATAAATGGACTAATTTGCCCCTATCAAATGATTGGTTCAGAATTAGTCCTATAATCACACAATATTTAGAAAATATATTTGAACCTACATATATATATATATATATATATATATATATATATATATATATATATATATATATATATATATAGAGTAAGAAGTAATATTTTGGTAGGAATGTAAGAAATCAGTAATTAAGGTATGAATGGATATAATTAAGGTAAGAATGATATATTTTTGTAACTGATTTCAGATCATTTAATCTTACATATATATACACCAAAAATATGGATGCATCTTTAAAAACATTATTATGATTTCATGAGTGATGAGATTCCTTCCTACCTTCCTACCAAAATATTACTTCTTACTGGATCCCGATTATATATATATATATATATATATATATATATATATATATATATATATATATATATATATATATATATATATATATATATATATATATATATATATATATATATATATATATATATATATATATATATATATATATATATATATAGGGTCCGGTTCCGGTTAGGACTTGCGAGGACACCTTAAAAAAATTGAAAAAAAATATAAAAAAATACAAATCATAAAATCCAGAATAGTACTATATCATTATAAAAAAAAATTGAAAAAAAAAATTTGCATCATTGCAAAACGTAATGATGCAATTTTTCTGTTTTTATTTTGGATCATTATTTCATTATAAAAAAATAATGATCGAAAAGTTTTTTTTTGAATCTTTTTTTTTCTCCGATATAGTACTATGATCCATTTTATTTTTTATATTTTTTTCAAATTTTTAAGGTATCCTCGCAAGTCCTCACTTTAAGAAGAGTCCTCACCCGATCCTGATTATATATATATATATATATATATATATATATATATATATATATATATATATATATATATATATATATATATATATATATATATATATATATATATATATATATATATATATATATATATATATATATATGGGAAAAGTGAATATATATAACAGCCTCATCCAAGCTTAGGTGTAGAACCCTTATACCACTTCATTTTTTGGATGATTTACGACTACCTGCCTCGTTACTATGCTTTCCATGGCAATATGTTGACGTGTATCCTTGTTTCCTTTATTTTCAGCACTACACGGTTTCCTCATTCTAGAAATCGATCATGTAGGTTAATTAAAAAGAATCCTCGCCTTTCTAATTGGAATTGTCGTATTTTTAATTGCACAATTTTCTCTATTTGGTTCTCAAATTTTGCTAATTGATTGTCGATTTCTTTGTTGTTTGGTTACGCATTTTGTATCACACGACACACATCATGATTCTGTACTTCTTTCTTCCATAAAATCCAGATTTTCTGATTCTCATTTGTTGCTTAATGCCTTAATCGCATTCGTTTTTTTGGGATCTAAAAGGATTGCAATTGTTGGGGTTGTTCCATCCAACTGTTTGTGGCTACTCGTCGACCTTTATTAAAGAAGATTTGCTAGTTTTTCAATTGATTTACATGGTCACCAACTCTAAATAATTAAGGATTGGAGAGGAAATACAACTAATGTCAATGGATACTTCCCTAAACAGGTACAAAATCAACTTCGTAGAAGCCATTGATTGGCTTAGAAACGATTGATTTATTTTCCTTTATTACTGGAATTATAAATTAATGGTACCTAATGAAACCATGGACAACACATTCGAAGTATGCATATAATCGATCGAAGTAAAGGATAGAGAAAAAATTGTTTAGATTTTGATGAGAACAGGAACACTTCAGGCTGTCGATTTAGTTAACCCAATTTACATAGCTCAAGAATCCTTTTTAATTTTGGTCGACGAGTAGCCATGAACAATTGGATGGAACAACCCCAACAATTACAATCCTATTAGATTCCAAATAAAAAACGAGGATTAAGCAAGGATAGCAAATCGGAAAAGTCGGAAAACGAGGATTAAGTAAGGATAGAAAATCGGAAAGCAAAAATCACACCTAAAACGACGTGGTATAAGGGTTTTATATCTAAGCTTGTATGAGGCTGTTATATATATTCACTTTACCCTATATATATATATATATATATATATATATATATATATATATATATATATATATATATATATATATATATATATATATATATATATATATATATATATATATATATATATATATATATATATATATAATGTTTTGCGACAAAATAAAAGGAAAATATAACTCCGGTCCCCAGATATAGCAGAATTTAAGTTTCAGTAATCTATAGTAATTTGATAACAACTTCTTCGGGAATGACCACCAATATTGGGGTACACCACGTTCCTTGGCCAGTACATCACGGCTTGTACATAGTACGAACCAAAATGTAGGGTAAGTTTCACATGCCAATGAGGCAATGATGATTTTACATTGTACAAGACAGACCCACCATAGTGATTATCCTCCATCCACAAATACCTCCTTAGTATCTTCCTAATATAGGAAATATGAAAACACAAACTAAATGAAGCAAACAATATTTTAAAAAAAATATTTTGAAGATCAATGTCCATACGTTTATGTTTAATATTATATTAATAAAATATATGTTATTTAAAACAAAATCACTTTTCACATCAACTTTATCATGGAACTCGCTACTGAGTACACGCTCGGTCGAATGGGGAGTAACGAATATTCGGCTTAAGTAGGGAGTACTCGGATATAGTAAATTCCAAATAAATTAATTTAGGGTATATGAAAAATATCATAAGGTGATCAAGTTCATAACAAAAAATACAAATAGCAATAAAATATACATGTGTGAATGTTAAATTAGTTTAATTAATGAACATTTTAATCTTGAAATATTTGAACGTAAGAGTGAGAGAGAGGAAAGGATATAAGGTACGACTATCTAATACCTTTACTTTAGTTTTAGGGTTAGAATGTTCGATAATTGTAAAATATACATTTTAATTTTGAAATTCTTGACTTTTTTCTTTCAAAGTAAATTTTGACATTTGACTGATTTTTTGAGTATGACCGAGTTGGTCCAAGTATGACCAAGTTCCTCCAAGTTGGTATGAGTTTGACCGATTCTGAGTAATTTGGCCGAGTTTCTACAAATCGCCTCATTGAATTGTAACGCCCCAATTTCACAATTATAAAATTTCATTTATTACCAAGGTTCCAACAAAATCTTTATATCTAAAATAATATTGTTCGACATATTTATTAAACCAACAGCGGAAACATTTGAAAATCATATTATAGTTCATTAAAATAAATTTATTGTATGCGATGCGCTGCCGTCAAGCCTTGCCCTTCCCTTTGTCATTTGAAATACCTGAAATGTTATAAAATCAACGGGTAAGATTAAAGCTTAGTGAGTCCACAAATTACCATACATGCCCACATATTAAACAACCCGTCCTCGAGAACGACCCGACCCTACCCGCCATACAACAGCTACAGGCGTCCATCATACAACATCTATGGACACGGGGCGGTTCTACCCATCATACAACAGCTATGGGTTCCCAGTTATGGCCCAGCCCATCATACAACAGCTATGGGACAAGGCAATAGTCCAACTCGTCATACAACAGCTACGAGGGGACACGCGTCAGTACTGAGCCCAACAACAATTAATCACAGATATAGAGCAAATCATATAACTGTAAATAACATACAAGATGCCTGACATGCAACATCATATAGTAAGGTGAGGATACTCACCTAATTCGTAACCTTGTAGATATTCTCTAATATCCAACTTAGCTCGTCCACACACCTAAATCCCACATACACAACATGTCAAGCACTGACCAAACTCCTATAGACTTGCCTAAAGGTCAGACCCAACGTTTGGTAACCAACATTGGTCGAAAATAAGCTTTTGGGTCAAACAGTCGCTCGCCGCGGCGTGGCTCCTCACCCTACGCGTCGCGGCTATCTTCGCATAGTTACGGGGTTTAGCCGAACCCGCGTCGCCGACATAGCCTATCCGCGCCGCGGACTCATATTAATCTAAAATCTTATTAGCCCTTAATCAGTTCAGTCATCGGCTAGGGTTCCTCTCTATACTCTTCTTGGGATCAGAAACTATCCTAAGGTCACCTCCTTATTGACATGCAAGTCCGTGCATGTCCTTGGTCCAAACCCTAAGTGTTACAAGTCATCTAAGGCTACAAACCAATAGGTAACACCCTATGACGACATGAAAAGGAAAAGTCAGAAGAGTAAATCTTCTTACCTTACTTCTGAAAAACGGAGTGATGCCCACGATCCGTTGCAAGCCTTCTCTCGCTTTGAATCTCCTTATTCTAATCTCCAAAAACCTTCAAAGCCTTGAAACCGAAGAGCCTCTGCTGAAACCAGTCAACTCTACTCTAGGAAACTTCCAAAAACACGAACCCTAGAGCTAGGACCCTTTATATAGACGTTTAAATCTGAATTAGGGTTTTTTTTCATATATGCGGCGCACCGCGCCGCGGATCCTCCCGAGCCGCGCCGCGCATATAATTCATTCGCGAATCCAGAATCTTCCCAAGCCGCGCCGCACCTCGGCGGAACGGGTCTTACATGAATGGTCGAGTTCAGAGTACACCCCGAGTACTCAACATAGTAGACCAAGTTTTATAGTACTGCATGCATCCATGAGTTCTGTTATAGAAAATTTGTTAATGAATAATGTACGAAGAATTAATTTGAACTTCAAGTTACCCTTATTTGATCATTTTATCATTTTCAAATAGTTTCCATTGTTGAATTTACCATCTGCCATGTAGTCAGTCATTTGTCACTTTTATCACATGCTTTAAGCTCTTCAAAAGATATACCTTTGTTAGATAAACCAAACATTCTATAAACCATGTGTTGACAATTGTAAATACCCATTTTCAACTTCACAGATAGTGTGTATGATTAGAATTATCAACTAGGGACTAAGCTAATTCTAGTAGTAGTGACACGTTGCAGTCGTTGATGCGGTCAAATATACTAGATTAAACCTTACTATCCAATAGCTAGGCAAAGTAAGGGTTGAATTTTGGTGTTCGTGGTTGGCACTGTCGTGTCGATAAGAAAACCGTACTATAGTGTCACTCTATAGTAGGCATATTACTACACTTGATCCCAAATCAAACTCAAAAACAAATAGAAAAACTTAAACCAAAACTATAGATCCAAACACCAATGAACTAAAAATCAAATTTCTTTTCATAAAATAAATCAAACCAACTTGTTCTCAACCCAAGACCAAAACAGCAGCCTAACGAATACTCCTAAAACAGAAACCCAACCTCTGTGGTTAGAGAAATTCCTTGATACGGAATACTCGTAGTACAACAGTCGTTACAAAACCCGAAATGTTTCAAAATAAATGAAAACTAGCCAACTACCAAGTATGAAACTGAAAAGATACGAAATTGAGTCAAAATCCCAAACATCTACTCGATAAATCAGTCTTCACTCCCAAAAATTCGACATAGGAGCCTCTGTTTATAGTTGTGAAATCTGGTGGCTCGCGCCGCCGACTATGGGTTTTCGCTTCGCGAGTCTTGCCTTATCTCGATTCTTCGGATTTTGAATTTTAAGTCAAACTAGATCACGTTCTTATCCAACACTTGGCGATGTGAAGAGCACTTCCCCGCGTCACGAGTTTCTCCTCACCCTGATCGTTCGTTTCTCATCTCTATCTTCACCAATTTTACTCTTTAAACCCTTCATTTTACATCAAATTCTACGCGAAGCAACTTGTAATAAAAGTAAGCATTATTAGTCATTTTACAAAGATAAAATAACTAAAACATGTCAATTAAGTGTAAAATGTGTAAATAAAAGCGCGTTATCAAGTAGGTGTTTAATTTTCACTTTTAGAAATGCTCCCAAACCCATTTTTTGAACTATATTCCTTTTACTCTCCAATAATGTTTGAAATACTAAGACTATTAAATGTGGTAACACTTGTGTGAATACTAAGAACATTGAATATGGTGGCATTTGTATGCTCAAAGACCCGAAATCATTCTTTGATTCCTTTCTATTATTCAGTAAAGTATCACTATTGGTTATTACTTGCACCTTTTTCTGTTTATCTTCAAGTCTTAAGAAACTAAAGCTTTCCTTCTAGATATCCACATCTGCACATTCATCTTCATTCCTAAAATAAGAATTTCACTGATATGATGTAATAATCTAAATCTTGTTTTCTTTTTTGTCATCTTTTATTTCTCTTCCTGATAGAATCACATCATGTAAAATGTTAATTTTCATAATCTTCCAAAACATAAAGTTGTATATATTGAATACATATTTATTATATGACATTTATGCGTTATATATATATATATATATATATATATATATATATATATATATATATATATATATATATATATATATATATATATATATATATATATATATATATATATATATATAGGGGTGGGATCAACATAGAACCAAAATTAGACATAGAACCATAGAACCACTATGTTCAGTACTGAACATGCATATGTTCAGTACCGAACATACATATGTTCAGAGCTGAACATACGTATATGTTCATTAGTGAACATATATTATATATGTTCACTAATGAACATATACGTATGTTCAGCTCTGAACATATGTATGTTCGGTACTGAACATAGTGCATGTTCAGTACTGAACATGTGGTTCTATGGTTCTATGGATAAAAAGTGGTTCTATGTTGATCCTGCCCCTATATATATATATATATATATATATATATATATATATATATATATATATATATATATATATATATATATATATATATATATATATATATATATATATATATATATATATATATATATATATATATATATATATATATATATAGGATCTTTTGAGAACCACAATTCCCCCGAGAACCAGAGAACTCCCAAACCGATATTCTTTTCAAAAAACCGACCCTATAGGCCTCTAAAACGCACATATTTAAGCACTTTCGAAAAAAAAATTCCAAAAAAAACGATTTTTTTTTTTTTTGAAAAAAATTTGCACATGTGCAAACTTTTTTATACGTACACTTTTTTTCAAATTTTTTATAGAACGCCTTAAATATATGTTAGAAAGACATCCATAAAAAAAACTTAAAAAAAAAACGTACGTATAAAAAAGTTTGCATATGTGCAAACTTTTTTTTTGCACATGTACAAACTTTTTCAAAAAAAAAGTTATTTTTTCGGAAATTTTTTCAGCGACCCGGCCCCATTTTGAGCGTCTAAAAGGCCTATGGGGTCGGTTTTTTGAAAAAAATATCGGTTTGGAGATATAGGATTGATCCAAAAAGAGTTGAGAGTTCTTGGGTTCTCGGGGTGAAGTTAGTTCTTAAAAGATCTTAAGTCTATATATATATATATATATAACATTCAAATATCCAACCTTAAAACTCATCATGAATTTACTAGTTTTAAACAATATATTCAATCCAGTTTCATTATTACATTCACGCAACATATCTATATTCATAATTTAGCATTCAAATGTTCTATCTTACAATTTTTGATAAGTATACTATTATTAACATTATATTCCACATATTTAACTTCTTTCTTATTTAAGGTTATATCAAAATATAATAGTCGAGGAAAGTTATTTAGAAATTTACATAATTTTAGGCTGCATATTCACCTTATATTTCCAATTTCAGTCTACATAATTCACATATCCATCTATACATAAACTTTCATTATAAAAAATACATTGATATGAATTAAAATTTAAAAACTTATTAATGCGTATTTACATAGCCAACACAAATTAGTTATTTTGAATATGTGTATCAAATATTCTTACATATTCAATACTAACATATCTATCTATATAATTGAAAAATATTTATCACATAAAATTCATAAAATACAATCATTAATAACAACAAATTTTATTATTCATCATCATTACAATAATATTGATATTCATTGGCTAATCAAATTAAATAAAAAGACCGCCTACTCATATATCATTTTATTTGGACAATTTCTTGAGTCATGGTTGGTAAGTGCTTGGCATATGCTACAAAATATTGGCTTCTTTAGATGAGTTCATACATATTGCCATGTAATAATCTGAAATCGAAGAATTCATTATACTCAACTATTAGACAATTACATTAATTATATTTCATGACCCTTGGGTTCCTTGACCCTTGGGTTCCTTGACCCTTGGTATTCCATGACCCTTGGGTTCATTGACCCTTGGTATTCCATGACCCTTGGGTTCCTTGACCCTTGGTATTCCATGACCCTTTGTATTCCAGGAGAGCCTCTATATAAAGGCTTCCTGTCCTCCTCATTTGTACACACAAATTTACTGATTTACAATACAATTACCAAGTTTATCATGGTATCAGAGCTCTAGGTTAAAACCCTACTGCTGATCACAACACGCTGCCGCCGACCGCCACCTCCGGCGACCATTTAGTCGTCGGAGGTGCCTACAATATTTTTCCCTTTCTTTTTTTTCATAAATAATAATACAGCCGCCGGCACCAAACAGAGCCCTGTCATCGGGAAGCCTCCGATTTGCAGTCAACAAAGTCTGCCAGTTCATGCATGCTCCTACTGAGATATCACTTATGCAGTCAACAAAGTCTGCAAATTCATGCATGCTACTACTAAGATATCACTTATGCAGTCAACAAAGTCTGCCAATTCATGCATGCTTCTATTGAGATATCACTTATGCCGTCAACAAAGTCTGCCAAAACATGTTGAACTTCACTTTCACTTCTCAGAGAAAAGGTTGCTAGAAAGAAACTGTCAGTTCAGCATCTTTCCACAGATGATCAAATTGCCGACGTGTTTACGAAACCTCTATCATCCCAGCGGTTTGAAGCCATTCGGTCCAACCTACAGGTCGCTACCCGACCTTAGCTTGCGAGGGAATATTAGACAATTACATTAATTATATTCCATGACCCTTGGGTTCCTTGACCCTTGGTATTCCATGACCCTTGGTATTCCATGATCCTTGGGTTCCTTGACCCTTGGTATTCCATGTCCCTTTGTATTCCAGGAGAGCCTCTATATAAAGGCTTCCTGTCCTCCTCATTTGTACATACAAATTTACTGATTTACAATACAATTACCAAGTTTATCATCAACCAATTATATAATTAATTTACGTATGAGTATCAATTCATAAAATAATTATGGAACAAATGATAAATCTAAGTAGTCACAACCATTAATCCACTAATCTAAGAGCCCATAATGTTTCTCACATTCACACAATAAAATTATCTCTTACTTTATATATATATATATATATATATATATATATATATATATATATATATATATATATATATATATATATATATATATATATATATATATATATATATATATATATATATATATATATATATATATATATATATATATATAAACCCTATAAGTATCAACTTCATCTTATATTCTTAACCATAACGCAATATTTAATATTTTACCATTCATTTTCTAAACTTCACTAAAAATGTCATCGTCATCTACTTCTAGTTCATCTGATGATTGGGCGTTACATGATTTGAAGTTTGTCGCAAGTTCGCTAAAACGAATACTAAATATTTTAGAAATAAATTAAGCTGAATGTTTACATCCGATTTTAAGAAAGGGTCCTTTAAAGAAAACATTGTAAAGCTACCTACAATCATCTTATTCAAAACTACTTTTTCAATAACGTCGTGTAGACTGAAAAAGCAGTTTTAAAGATAGTTATGGATGAGGAAATAAATATTCCTACATATAGTTGGTAATTTAAACAATAGGTTTTCATTTTTAATAGATTTTGGATGCAAGAGGTAAGAAAGATTTTACTCCACCACAAAAATGCACAACCATAATTCGTCAATTAGCATATGACATCTGAGCCGACTCATAAGATGAGTATTTAAGGGTGTCAGAGCAGACTATACGAGGAAGTGCTTATAAGCTTGCTAAAGGTGTCATTAAGTTTACGATGCATAATATTTACATAAACCTACGTCCAAATGACGTTCAACAATTATATGTTGTAACACCCGGCTTTTAAAACAAAACACCCCTTAAAAATTTTTTCATTTAAACACAGGTTTCAATACATAAAACCATAACAAAGGGGTATATTTTAATAAAAACGGGTACAAGTGTATTAAGGAGAGTATAAAATACCATAACTCCTTTAAAGCCGGGCTGCTACTGACAGCATCTATGAGTCCCACTTCAAAGTCACGGACTCTATCTTGTCCCCTATCAGTATCATGCTAACCTGCAGGGACAGTAACAAATATCGTGAGCTATAAAGCTCAATGAGTAATCGTATCTGCAAATAACAAGTATTAGAAATACATTCATATAACTGTCTGGATATCGAATCCAAACTCCTAGCCTTACTGGCTGACCAAATATCTCTTAGGATTTCATATCCTAATTTATAGCCTTACAGACTAAAACATGATAACCTGCAATTATCAGCCACCTCAGTTATTTGCACATATAATCATATATAACCATTTCTGTCCCATATTTCTTAGTCACATCGGACCGCACCGTATATCCTGGCTATTTAAGCCGCACCCTGTGTCATAGCTTTATAAGCTGCACCAAAACATTATCAATATATAAATCATAGCCCGAAGGCCGCACCAGCTGGGTTAAATAACCCGATATCATAGCCATAAGGCCGCACCATGTACCTGTAACAAAATCATAGCCAAAAGGCCGCACCAAATATCATAGCCCGAAGGCCGCACCAGAATCATAGCCCGAAGGCCGCACCAGAATCATAGCCCGAAGGCCGCACCAGAATCATAGCCCGAAGGCCGCACCAGAAATCATAGCCATATAGGCCGCACCAGTTATCATAGCCATATAGGCCGCACCAGTATATCATAGCCCGAAGGCCGCACCAGAATATCATAGCCCGAAGGCCGCACCAGTTGGATATAAAATCCAGAAATCATAGCCACAAGTGGCCGCACCATTTAATGACATTTCATTTCATAATCATTTGTGGCTCACGGCTCCGTTCTTGTCATTTCATTGACTCACGGCTTATCCGGTATTGCCTTTTCACGATAACTTTAGATTATCATTTTCGTCCCCCAAACCTGTTTCAACCTGTAACAGTCCAATCAACACATATCATATGTGATATAAGTGAGATTACTCACCTGGATGCTAGCTGCATTTAATTCCCGGTTGTTTCTTGACTTTGCGTGCACCACAACCATTTTGTCCCATACCTATTATCCATTTATATACCAAATGATAATAGGTTAATAATCATCTAAATTGACTCTAATACGTAAGAGTCCAATATTATACCTTATAAACAATGCCTAGATAATAAACTTTACATTTACTATCTTTTTGTGAATTTTACTATTCACCGAGGCATTCGAATCGATCTACAGTGCCCCCGAGGGGTCGGAAACTCAATATAAAAATTTTCCCAAACTTTTCAGACCATAACGAGCCTATGGTTCAAGTTTGAGCTAAATCGGACAAGCCAAACAAAAGTTAGCATTTTGGACTCCCTGCCTTGGAGGCGCATCGCGCCCAAAGTGTAAGGCGCGTCGCGCCCAGTCCTTCGAGTCGCGAACGACCACCTGGTCAAGTCGCGAGCGCTGGGCAGAGGTGCAGAAACTCCGATTTTTAAGCTACAAAATCCCATTTTCTCATATTAAGCCCTTAATACATGACTTAATCGACAGGGGTTTGTTCTAGGACCAAAACCTTATATCAAAACGAGGTTTTCAACCATTCAAAACAATTAAATCAATCAATATGAAGAATTAGGGTTCTTAATCCCAAAACCCCAAAACTTCAAATTCATCATAAATAGCAATCTACTTCCATTTTCTTGAATTAAGTCCATTTAGCATGACTTAATGGAAGTAATAAACCATTTAAACCACATAATCATAACTGAAATGTACAAATTTCAGTTTCTATAAAACCAAACCAAGAACACTTCAAGAACTTGGTTAAAATCAAGTTTACTAACCTTGATTAACAAAGGAATCACCAATTCCAAGCCATGATTCCAATTCCATGCTTCAATCCTTCAAGATTTCCAGGTTTTTGCTCTCAAAACCCATCCCCGTTGCTGCACAAATGGCCAGTCAAAGAGAGAGTCAACTCTCTCCAATTTATACCTCAAATTTTTACATTTTTAGTCCTAAAGTTCATTTTCTTGAACTTTGACCACAAAATCAAGTTTTATTACAATAAAACTTTCATTTCTTACATTTTTGCCACAACCAACAATATTTTTCATATTTGGTCCTTCACATGGTCAAATGACCAAATTACCCTTTTGTGGTAAAACGACCAAATTTCAGTTTTTATAACATTTTAAGTCCAAAACTCAAAATATTATTTCAAACTAAATTCTTTTCTGTCCAAAAGACCAATTTACCATTCCAAGGTAAAATGACCATTTTACCCTTTTATTATAATTATATAATAAAACATGTCTTGGCGTTAAAAATTCTCCCCTCCTTCAAAAGATTTCGTCCCCGAAATCATACAAGGAGTTGAGGGTGTGTCTTCCTCGTTTCGGTTTCGGTCTTCCGCATCATCTCGGGATCTCTATGGTATTGCCTAAGCACTTAACCATACTAGTCTTCTTATCTCGTGGTTATATCACCACTCGCATATCATTCCTCCGGTTGTCCCGGGCACCTTAATCACTTATCTACCTCATTTCAACATGAGGGATTCGTTGGAATTTATCAATCTATGTTCTCAGAACCATGAGACCCATAGAAAACTTTATAAATATCTTGAAGTTCATCAAGAAACTTCAATCGGTACACCCCAATTCTTACTCTTAGGGACATATGGAAAAGTTCAATAGATGAGGACTTAACTTTCCTTTCGTCCCAAATATATTTTTAGTCTTTCCAAGGGATATTTTGAGTATCACTACCTTCCCTCACTTGGAGTTTCAATGGTTTGTCTCGACAATCCGCATACTACTTTTGTCGATTTTGGTCTATTTCCAAGCTTTCTCGAATTTGCCTAATCTTTTCTTCTGTTTGAGGTACAATCTCGGGTCCAGCCAACGGCTTCTCCCCAACTTCATTCTAGTAAATCGGCGTGCAACACGACACTCCATACTATACATTATACAGGCCATCTAAATGCTGGTACAAAACTATCATTATCTACGGGTTTTACCAAAGATAGGCAATCTTTTCATCTTCCACTAGGGTCTGTTGTGCAATCTTCAAGCACATCTTCTAAAATTCTGCGTCATTATTTCGCCTTGTCTATCGATCTATAAATTATCTACAATACTTTCTAGTACTTTTTAAGCTAATTATTCTTGAAATTTATGCCAAAATCAACGAGTAATTCTATTATCTCGGCCTGATACAATCCGTGCCGATAACTCACGTCGACAAATTACTTTATCTATTTAGCTTTTCGCTACTTTTCGATCTTAATTTCTTCTTTAGTCAGTACAAATTTGCACTGGCTGCATCAATCAACCTGCAATTACCCATATGGTGTCATACCCATACGGTACTTGCAAAGACTTTATTACGAAGTCTATAATATTTTCGTCCCATTTCTTCTTTGGGACCGACAACGGTTAAATTTTCCGTTTGCTTCTAATGATTTGACTGTAGTTACCCACTAGTCAAACACTTTTCACATATTTTTCAATGTCTTTCTTTAGGCCTGGCCACCAATACATAGGTTATATCATCCTGCACAGTTTGGTACTGTCCCGGGCATTTTGCATATCTACCCAAATATACATCTTTTAAGGGTAAATCCCATATTTCATTTTTGCTTTGGAACTCACATACACAACCACCAAGGGTTTTAAATCGCCGTGAGTTTCTAACTAGCTTCTTTCAATAGCTAATCATTCATTCACTTTTCACGTTTTCAGACTTGCATACTACCTCTTGTGCTACCCGAATCAACTCAGGTAATCAATTCGCCACACTCATACATGTGGTTGTATCTTTCAAAAGATACTCTTTCTACTTCAAGGCATCTATAATCACATCCGCCTTCCGAGATGGTACAAGATTTCATAACCGAAATCTTTAAATAACCCATCTGTCTTTGCTATCGCGTGTTTAGCTTCTTTTTGATCAACTAAGTAATTCAAACTTATATGATCCATATAAACAGTAAGCTTTACACCACATCAGTAGTGTCTCCAAAGCTTCAATGTCAAAGTCATAATTGCTACTGCAATATCATGTATCTAAAATCAACCCTGGATGCATTTCTATAAAACAATTTATCTTCTCTGCTTAGCAATAATGCTAACATCAGAGTTTCACACAAGGTTTATTCCAAACCTTTATAAGACACTTGTGGTCTTTCTACCACTCAGACTTTTCACTTTGCTTAATCAACTTTAGTCAGCTAAACAGCAATCGAGGAGCAGTTTTCTACAACCCTCCTATAATAAGCCGCCAATCCTAGGAACTACAAATTTCAGTCAGATTCCTCAGGCGGTTCCAGTTTTTATCACAGCATCATTTCTACTGTATCCACTTTAACATTTTCGGCATTAATAACATGCCCAAAGAATATGAAACATTCTTTTATCCAAATTTTCATACTTGGAGGATTTTACATATCACTTAACTTAGTGAATTAACTCCAATATCTGGTACAAATGTACCTCATATTCGGTCTGGTTTCGAGAATATCAGATTCTCATTAGTCAATGTACATACACATTAACTTATCTTTCTTCTTTTCAATCAAGATAGGGCTCCACACGATGACACATTCGGCCATATGAGACCCCAATTCAAAAACAATTTCTTCCAATTGTTTTACCACTCTGCCATCTCTACAGAGGCTAATCAATATAGAGCCTAAATAACGGGAACGGCTCTCAAGACCAGTTTAATCATAAGCTCTTCTCGCCAATCTGGCAGAAATCCTGGAAGTTCTTTTCAAAAGAAACATCCGAGAATTTATTTAAAGTAGTACACTACTATCACCGCTTTATTTAGCTTGGCCCATACCACGTATGCCAACTACAACATCATTCCTTAACTAACTCTTTTCCGAGTTTAAGCAAAGAAAATAACCGGTATTCTCAACTACGGTCATTTACCATGGATTTCCGTCCATTTCATTTCTGATTTTTGAACCATAATGTTCATATTTCTACAATTCATGTTAGCATCATTCATTGCTAACCAATTCATATGCACAATTTCTTCAAATCATTGGTAGTCATCGGCTTTAGATTTATAGGGAAAAAGGGTCCCGTAAATCCTAGGCAGACTACCTTCCAGGTGTTCAAAATCTTGAACATATTTGCTACTTATTATAGCCAGTTCCAAAATTTCATCCAATATCATTGATGAAATATTCAGACAAGACATCAAAGTTACCGATCCCAAGCACAGCTTCATGGATCAAATATAACATATATGGGGATTATATTCAAAACAATGATATCTGAGACCATATCAGTCTACTCACGAGCTCTTTCCACAATCCGATGGAATGTTCATGATATCCCTGGTCCTTTTCGACCATTCGTTTCTTCTTTCTTTCCTCCCCGTTCTTTCCTGGGTTCATCACCCATTACTCCACATTTAGCATGTGAGTATTTCTTAGGAAAGTGTTCTATAGCTCCGTGCTAGACACACTTCCAATCTATCCATCAAGCTCGAGCAATATGCTCCTATTTTCTGCGATTCCAGCACTTCAACGGTAGAGTCTCAACTCTACAATTTTCTGAGTGCTTTTCCTGCACTTCTCACAATACATAACTGCTCGGTTTTGGTCCCTTCCTTTTAAGGTTGGACCAGTCTGTGGTAACTTCTCCCGAAGCGTCCACTAATCGTTTTCTGCTTTTTCTTGTAGTCTCAGCTACGTTTCTTTCACCTTGATATCAATCAGGGTGAGCACCCAAATTTCTTTCTCTGACCACAGCAACTACTGTTGCTTGTCATGTGGATTTTCTGCTACTTGTCTCTTTGCCCCTCGTTTAATGGAGTCTTGAGAATGGGCTGGTTCGCCTCTTAAAGCTGCACGCCCTAAATTTCTCCCAAATAAGGTTCGCTACTCATACTTCTTATACGTTAGAAGTCAGCACCAGTTAGGTTATATATGTATAATAACAATTTATATACACCTAACTATACATCGTGTCTACTGTCTTAAGGTTTAAGTCCAGGAATCTACTCTATAGACACCTAGTTCACTTAAACCACGGCTCTGATACCAACTTGTAACACCCGGCTTTTATAACAAAACACCCCTTAAAAATTTTTTCATTTAAACACAGGTTTCAATACATAAAACCATAACAAAGGGGTATATTTTAATAAAAACGGGTACAAGTGTATCAAGGAGAGTATAAAATACCATAACTCCTTTAAAGCCGGGCTGCTACTGACAGCATCTATGAGTCCCAATTCAAAGTCACGGACTCTATCTTGTCCCCTATCAGTATCATGCTAACCTGCAGGGACAGTAACAAATATCGTGAGCTATAAAGCTCAGTGAGTAATCGTATCTGCAAATAACAAGTATTAGAAATACATTCATATAACTGTCTGGATATCGAATCCAAACTCCTAGCCTTACTGGCTGACCAAATATCTCTTAGGATTTCATATCCTAATTTATAGCCTTACAGACTAAAACATGATAACCTGCAACTATCAGCCACGTCAGTTATTTGCACATATAATCATATATAACCATTTCTGTCCCATATTTCTTAGTCACATCGGACCGCACCGTATATCCTAGCTATTTAAGCCGCACCCTGTGTCATAGCTTTATAAGCTGCACCAAAACATTATCAATATATAAATCATAGCCCGAAGGCTGCACCAGCTGGGTTAAATAACCCGATATCATAGCCATAAGGCCGCACCATGTACCTGTAACAAAATCATAGCCAAAAGGCCGCACCAAATATCATAGCCCGAAGGCCGCACCAGAATCATAGCCCGAAGGCCGCACCAGAAATCATAGCCATATAGGCCGCACCAGTTATCATAGCCATATAGGCCGCACCAGTATATCATAGCCCGAAGGCCGCACCAGAATATCATAGCCCGAAGGCCGCACCAGTTGGATATAAAATCCAGAAATCATAGCCACAAGTGGCCGCACCATTTAATGACATTTCATTTCATAATCATTTGTGGCTCACGGCTCCGTTCTTGTCATTTCATTGACTCACGGCTTATCCGGTATTGCCTTTTCACGATAACTTTAGATTATCATTTTCGTCCCCCAAACCTGTTTCAACCTGTAACAGTCCAATCAACACATATCATATGTGATATAAGCGAGATTACTCACCTGGATGCTAGCTGCATTTAATTCCCGGTTATTTCTTGACTTTGCGTGCACCACAACCATTTTGTCCCATACCTATTTATCCATTTATATACCAAATGATAATAGGTTAATAATCATCTAAATTGACTCTAATACGTAAGAGTCCAATATTATATCCTTATAAACAATGCCTAGATAATAAACTTTACATTTACTATCTTTTTGTGAAATTTACTATTCACCGAGGCATTCGAATCGATCTACAGTGCTCCCGAGGGGTCGGAAACTTAATATAAAAATTTTCCCAAACTTTTCAGACCATAACGAGCCTATGGTTCAAGTTTGAGCTAAATCGGACAAGCCAAACAAAAGTTAGCATTTTGGACTCCCTGCCTTGGAGGCGCATCGCGCCCAAAGTGTAAGGCGCGTCGCGCCCAGTCCTTCGAGTCGCGAGCGACCACCTGGTCAAGTCGCGAGCGCTGGGCAGAGGTGCAGAAACTCCGATTTTTAAGCTACAAAATCCCATTTTCTCATATTAAGCCCTTAATACATGACTTAATCGATAGGGGTTTGTTCTAGGACCAAAACCTTATATCAAAACGAGGTTTTCAACCATTCAAAACAATTAAATCAATCAATATGAAGAATTAGGGTTCTTAATCCCAAAACCCCAAAACTTCAAATTCATCATAAATAACAATCTACTTCCATTTTCTTGAATTAAGTCCATTTAGCATGACTTAATGGAAGTATTAAACCATTTAAACCACATAATCTTAACTGAAATGTACAAATTTCAGTTTCTATAAAACCAAACCAAGAACACTTCAAGAACTTGGTTAAAATCAAGTTTACTAACCTTGATTAATAAAGGAATCACCAATTCCAAGCCATGATTCCAATTCCATGCTTCAATCCTTCAAGATTTCCAGGTTTTTGCTCTCAAAACCCATCCCCGTTGCTGCACAAATGGCCAGTTAAAGAGAGAGTCAACTCTCTCCTATTTATACCTCAAATTTTTACATTTTTAGTCCTAAAGTTCATTTTCTTGAACTTTGACCACAAAATCAAGTTTTATTACAATAAAACTTTCATTTCTTACATTTTTGCCACAACCAACAATATTTTTCATATTTGGTCCTTCACATGGTCAAATGACCAAATTACCCTTTTGTGGTAAAACGACCAAATTTCAGTTTTTATAACATTTTAAGTCCAAAACTCAAAATATTATTTCAAACTAAATTCTTTTCTGTCCAAAAGACCAATTTACCATTCCAAGGTAAAATGACCATTTTACCCTTTTATTATAATTATATAATAAAACATGTCTTGGCGTTACATATGTGATAAATGAAAACAAATATGAGTATTATGGAATGCTAGATAGCATTGAATGTATGCATTCGTTCTAACCAGTTTGCCCTAATGCATGGCACAATAAATTCATATGAGGTAATCATCCAAAGCAGACGATAATTTTAGGAGTAGTGGTGTCATCTGATCTATCAATTTGGCATGCATTCTTTGGTGTTGTCGCTGCCAACAATGACTTCAATGTTCTTGAGCAGACATTGATATTCGATGATGTCTATTTTAGAATGACGTTTAACTTCTTGGTTTAAGTGCATGGAACATCATACAAGCGAATGTATTATCTTACTGATGGGATATATTAGGAGTACTATATATTTATCAACTCATAGACAAGTTCAAATGATGAAAAGGAATAAAGTTTATGGCAGCTCAAGAAGGAGCTAGGAAGATGTGGAATGAGTCATCGGTGTCCTTAAGAACATTAGCAAATACTCAATAATCTGGCACGTGTTTTGGACCTCAAAAGATTATAAATCGTAAGGTATGTGTGCATCAATTACACAAGATGATTTTAGAAGACGAAGAAAATGCAGTATGTCACTATGTTGAACACAAAATTATACTACCCTTTGAACGATTAGAAATTGGTATGTTGCAATATATAGCAAAGAGAATATAAGTACGTGACAGAGATATGTATCACAACCTTCCGTTGATTTGATGAAACATATTCATAGAAGTTGGTTATGTATGATTGGTGACGAGGATTTGGACAGGGATTCAAAAGACGATTCAGATTTGAACAAGGATTTAGAGTGATCTTTTCTTTTAATTTTTATTATGTTTTGCTCTAGTTTTAATTATTATTTCGTAATTCTTATTATTTCAGTTTGAATTGGTGGAAAACATCGATTTTTATTAGTTTCTATTTATTTATAAATAAATAATTAAAATTATTATTTTGTAATGAAACCACACCCCTAGCGTTAGGGTTAGTCAAGCGATTTTCTTTCCACTTGGTTTCTTTAGTGTTTATGCAAAAAGAAGCTACTCATCCTATTCTAATAAATAAGTAACTCAAAGCCACATGTCACCACCATATTCATTTGGCCACATGCCATTTTCACATGATTTTGAATTTCTTAAAAAAATACTTTGTTCATTACTACTCCTTAATGATCGGCTACAATTGGCCGTTACAATTCTATCTCCCCTAATTACGTTTTTATTAATATGAAATTGTCAATTAAATGTTTAACCCTAAATTTCGTCTTACGATTTCAAAAATCAAATTGCAATTGTGAATATATGTTAGGTATTTTTATATTTTCCCAATGGTAAATCGAGTTTTTTAAGCACTAATTGGAAGATATAGCAATATACTTCAATTTATTTGTGTATTATAACATTCTACTTTTATATATTTCTATTACATTTCTATATTCTTAATTTTGTGTGTTTTTGTTTATTTTTAAGATAGTATGTTATTTACTTTAATTTAGTACAATGCTTGATGTTTGGATGTTCTTATTTAACATTTTCTTTTAATCAACACGTGTAATACACGGGTCTCACAACAAGTTCTATTTATAAATATATTTGCTTTTAGGATTCCTATATCCAAACTCAAATTCTTTAAAAGTATTTCTCATCTTAAAAGTTTACCAATCATGGAAGACTTTATGTGTTTTCTACACGTTCTTCAAAACTCACTTGCATAACAAAAAATACGGAACAAGTTGTTATTGTAATTCAATTCTAATACGATAGTTTAAATTCGTTAGAAGCTAATGAAGGTCCAGTTTACATAGATCTAGTATTGCTGAAAACACATCTATTGTATAAAAACGTAAGTTTGACAATGAAACATTCTTTCAATAGCAAGTGGATAACAATATGCTACATTACGTTTCTTTCAAGTTTGAGTAAAGAGACGTACACATTGACTCAAAGGATCACATAACTTTAGAACATGCATATATTTTCACATCAAATTTATATATTTTTTCATATCAAATTCATAGGGACAGTTGTAAAGTTCAGAACACAAACACGAGCCATGGATTTGTATAAGCCAGCCTAGATCCTGTCCCCCCCCCCCCCCCCCCCCCCCCAACACACACACACACGCCTTTTTTTTCTTAATAATCTCTATCAGATCGAAAGTAACATTTAGGTCACATAAATGTCCTTGAATCAAATGTTATACGATAGCTACTTACGGTTAAATTCTAGTTTGTATTAAATTGTGAGTGGGGTAGGGGTGGGGTGGGGGTGGGGGACAAAATGGGTCATGAATAGGTAGTCAGAATGTCGATTAATGGATGGGAGGTCCAACATGTCTGGGCCAGGGTACAGCCCACCTATCAAGCAGGTGGCTATCCTTGCTTCTTATACATGGGCCCGTTTTTCGGTGATTTATTTTCAATATAATAAAATATTTGTTTTTTGAAAAATATATTTATTAAATTTTAGATGTTAAAGATAGATTGACATATGCTTAAGTTGTCTTACGTCAAATGAGAACAATATATTAGTTGTTTATGGTCAATACTACCAAAAAGAAAACTGGTGTGGGAAAAAATGTGTATTTTTTATAATGCAACTAAACAAATTTTTTTAATACATGTTGGTTTTCCTTTTTAATAGTAAGCAATCTGATTATCTATTTCAAATGTTTATTAACTAATTACTTTTTACTCATATTAGCATTACTTGTCATTAAAAAGTAATTTATCATCTTATTAAGTTTTGGTACCGGTTAAACTAAATCAATATTTTAGAAAGCTTCATTTTAACATCGAGTTAATCAATAAACACTTCTACTAAATTAAATATATATATATATATATATATATATATATATATATATATATATATATATATATATATATATATATATATATATATATATATATATATATATATATATATATATATATATATATATATAATTTTAAATAAACAATCTCAAACACCCCTAAAGATAACTAAAGATGAATGTTTTCTGTCCAAGTACAAAATGACTTCCAACATTATGTGTACTGATAAAAGTCTTTGTCCTAGATTAGTATGTCTACATTGTTAGTCATAAATAGAAGGAAAAATATTTAAAAGTTATTAACTATGCTTAGGTTGTAAAAATATAGGCTTAATTCAGCATAGTATTTTGTTTTTAAGTAAAATTCCAAAGAATAATAAATGCATATTCTATATAATATATTTCACATGGAAATATCAAGAAATAAAATAAAATATTCGATCAAGTTATTTAAATAACTTTTATTTATCTTTTAGTTCTTTTTTTGCATTTATTCCTTTTGAATGCTGGTGATGTGTGAGAAGACATCTTGTGGTTGTATGCAAATGCAAAAATGACAGCCATTCAATTTTCAACTGTTCTATTAACCAAATCAATTAAAAGAACGAAATAGTTTTCAAGACCCACTCATCCACTCTCCATCTGTCAAAATTGGCACATATTATTAGAAATTTTTTGGGGAAATAATTAATTATTCATCAATACATTAAATGATAAAAAGAATCTTGTAAACCTAGAGGTAGATCAAATTGTTAACTAAAATAAACAAGATCCAAAATTGTTTTTAAAAAGTATCATGTGACATTTCAGGAGGAAAATTGCTACAGTTGTTGCCTTTAGCCATTTACCCTTTGAATGGAGCAATGATAAAAAGGGTCCTGAGATTGGAGGACCACATGGGCCAATAGATAATAGTGTAGGGTCAACTTAAAAATGTATTGCTATTTCATGTCCTCACCACAAATTCATGTTATGAAAATAACAAGTCATTGGGAACGACATGCACATTGTCTTTTCAATTATAATCCAATTTGCAGAAATGTCTTCAACTATTGTTCAACATCCAAAACGATCCTCACTAAGATTCACACCTATATTTCAAAATTTCATCCCATGTGAAAAGTTATTCTGAAATAGGGAAAAGAGGTATATGCACGCTTTACTAATTTTTTTGTACGAGGTTATTTTTTCAATAAGCCTAGAAAAGACCGTTTGAAAATAAATCGAGTGATAAATAATAGTTAAAAACTAAATTTTGAAGCATTTACAATATGATATTTTTTAGAGCTTTTTTGAACGTTTTTCGCATAAAAAACTCTCTTAATGAGATATATTCGTAGGTGTGCACTTATAGTAATTTGGTAGAACAATAGTTTGAGAATAAATTACGAATCAATATATCTTCCTAAGATAATTTTGTTAGACAATTCGGGTGTTGCTAAATAAACTTCATTGATAAGACATGTTTGAATGAGTGTGATGAATCTCACACATACACATTTCTCATCAGAAGGTTCATTTAAGTTGAATAAGATAACTTTTTCATAAATTTTTTTGATACTTTTTGGTATCATGTTAGTTAAATCACAAATCAAAATGGAAATTATAAATACACACTATAGTATTACACATAGCCTTTATATGGTCCCACAATATCAATCGTACATTTAAAATAATTTTATATAAGACGATCTCTTAAAAATTAATTAAAACAAATAAATAGTTTATACACATGATGATAAATACGATAATACCAACCTTTGTTGTACGGTGTGTATACATATATTATAATAGTCTTAATTTTTTTTTGAACAATATCCAAATAGATATTTATAAATTAACATAATAATACAATATAATAGTGTTAATGATCTATAAAATATAAATGTACGAACCAACATTAATATTCACCTTTATTTACTATTTGAAAGACTAAACCACGGCCAAAAATTAATTTGCATTGATTGTAGTATTTAAACATGTAAAGCTTTACTATGTTTTAGTGACATTTGTAAAATTAAAAAAAACACACACACATATATATATATATATATATATATATATATATATATATATATATATATATATATATATATATATATATATATATATATATATATATATATATATATATATATATATATATAAAAGAAAGCTTCATTGAAAAAATATTTTATTGTGGATATTCTTAAATGGTTAACTTAAATGAACCTTCTGATAAGACATGTGTATGCACGGGTCCATCATATTTATGCTAACATGTCTCATCAAAGAGGTTTATTTAGCACCATCCGAATTATCTAACATAATTATCAAACAAATATGTATTGATTATTAATGTATTCTATTATTCTACCAAATTAATATATATATATATATATATATATATATATATATATATATATATATATATATATATATATATATATATATATATATATATATATATATAACTTAGTTTGGTACTTTGGTTATTGGGAGTGTGGTTTATGTTGATACTTTGGTAATTGGTAGTTTGTTTTATGTTGATACTTTGATAGTTTGATATGTTAGTTTATGTTGATCCTTTAGTAGCTTGATACTTTGATAATTGGTAGATTGGTTTATGTTAATATTTTAGCAGTTTGGTATGCTTGTTTATATTGACAATTTAGTAGTTTGGTGTTTTGATTTATGTTAACATTTTTGTAGTTTGGTACATTAATTTATGTTGGTATTTTGCTAATTGTTAGTTTGGTTTATCTTGGTAGTTTGATAATTCCTTTTATTTAGTTTGTCTTTATAATTTATAAAATTCATTAATGTTTTATCTTTTTGACTAATGCTTGTACATATTTATTTTTGGGCGAATTTTCTTATTGCTATTCCTAATGACCCAGCATCTAGAGCGAGATTTGAAGACATGATCCGATCATTGTCGACCCAAAATAATAACGGGAGCAATAGCGGGGAGAGCAATAATGAGGGGGCGACGATAACACCGTGTCCGAATAGTTTTATGTTTTAGCTTATGCTTTGAAGACCGTTTCGTGTAACACAAAAACTTTACATTACTCCGAAAATTTTGAAGTATCGCTCGGATTACACCATACTACTATTTGTTCCGCCCCTATGCTAGTAAAGCAAAAAGCAGCTATTTTTAGAAGTATTAGGTGCAACACGAGTCGCCTTATTGCCCTAAAATCTTATAATGGTTAAATCTTTCGATATTCATATCCATCTAAATCTATCTTTTTTAACATATTCAAAAATCTAACAAAAAGATCAGCAACCCAAATATATTAAATACCGTATTCTATCCATCTTACACAATATTCATATAATAAAATTAGGCAGTTCAAAATGTTATTTACATTCTCGATGTATTCAAGATAATATCATTTTCTAAGTTCTACTTACGTAACAGTAAAAGTATCCAAAATTATACACGCCACATGCATCTTACCACGACTACGTGTTTGCCCGAAAACAATGTTTAATATTCTGTGCGAAAAACAGTGCATGCACAACTGCTTTTTTCTGTTTCTCCTACGTTCAGAAACTACTTTAATATTAATTTAGTGTTCTATCTCAAAATATCGTTTATATAAACTTTTATAAGAATTAAACTTGATTATGAATTATCGATCCTGTAATTAAAAAATATAGGGGTTGATCTACATAACCATAACAAGTTCTTGGCTTTAAGAATCATGAAACCGAATAACTATTACAAGTCCGACCACGGTAACGTAATTACAAAAATTAACGTACTCGCCTATTTGTTAGAATTATTTATTATTTTTTTAAATGATAATTTAAGTAATCAATCTTGATCATAGGAAAAGATATTCACGATTAACGGTGTCATAATTTCAAACATATGACTTAAATCATACGTTAAATAACTGTATCACATATGGATGCATCGTAACAATGATAAAGATTTATACGATAATTAAATGCTTACACATTTTACCGAAACCACAAAATATTCCATAATATTGGGTCACTCTCAAAAGGGTGTAAAAACTATTTACACCACAAATGAGGAAAATTACAAGATTCCATTTACACATTAATCTAACCCAAAAAAATAAAAATAAATAAAAATATTAAATGGGTCTTTTTTTGGGTTAGAGTTAGCCAAAAATAAAAGATAAAAATAATAAATAAAAATGAAGGAAAATGGTTAAAAGGAAATCCTTTTTCTCAGAGTTAGAAATTTCAATCTCAGAGTCGTAGTTCACGATGAACAGTACTTCATTCATCCAAAGATGTACGTCCCTCTGGATTTAAAAACTTTTGCTCTGGAAAAGTGGTATCCTTCAAAAAGAAGCCCAGGGAAAATGCTGCTTCATCTGTAACCACATCTCTCTTCAATCTCGCCGGAGCACGGCGGTTTTTGATCGGAAAGTGAAACCAATCGCCGCGAAACCCTACAACTATTCACCGGAGCATGGAGGTAAGAGATTGGAAAACCACCTCTTCGCAAGGGATCGTGAGGCCCATTTCGTGATGGAATCCGAACTCCTCCTCGGCGTAGCGAAGCAGGCGTTGGAATTCAGGATGTGTCAAGAAGGAAATCGGAACGATATATCTGGTTCGATTAACGCCGACGTAGACCGGAAAATGGCCTTTGGGGACGTCGAGAGGGAGGCCGTCGTCGTCGTATCCATGTTTTTTGCCTAAACTTGAACATCTTTTGAGGATCTGCTTAATGAGTGCTGCTTGTGAGAGTTTGTTTGATTTCTTGATCCCCATTTTTGGTGAAGACAAGAGGTTTTAGTATGTGTTTTACGGTGGTTGTGGTGATTGTAGCGGCGGCGTTGGCAGTGGTGGTGGTGAGTAGAAGATAGAAGGGATGTGAAGGGTATTTATAGAGAAAATATTGAACACAAACTCTATATTCTGTCTGGTCTCATTAAAACTGTACTCTTTCTTAAACAAATATTAATTTTTAAAATACAATAATATAATATTTGATTATATTGAGGTTGATTGAATAGTGATAATAATGATGTGATAGTTATTTCGGTTTGTTAAGTTTATAATAATTCATTTGAACGATTCAAAACTGTAATATAATTATATATAGTTTAAAGCTGTTAAATATTTGATGTTTGGTATGAATGTTCGATCTATTTTGTGATAAATAAATCTTAATAGGTATGAATAGATTTCTATATTGTACAAAATAAATATGTTAAAATTTGAAGGATGATTAAGAAAATTAAAAAACCATTTTTGTAAAAGACTTGCTTAAAAATCAAGTAGGATGTTTAAAAATAATATGATATTTTTTATTATTTACAAAATAGATATATGAGTAATTCAAGAGTATATTTGTAACTATTGCTAAATAATTATATTCTTATAATTCTTATATATAGGTTATTGAAATTAATATGGCTCAAGATAAACATCTATCTTGAATCAATATATATTGAAGCTCTCAAAACATTTCAAGTCATGGGTGCTAATTCACATGTTGAAGAGACAGCTACAAGTATGTGTTGTATGATTATTAAAACTCGTTTTGCTTATCTTGGCCTAACGGTGGGTGGAAACAAGTCTAGTATTGAATCTTGGAAAGATGTTATAAAAGTTATGTCTGAGTTGTCCACTTAGAAGGCTAAATCTTTATTTGTTGATGGTAGATTGACATTGCTCGAATATGTTTTGGACTCACTTCCTATGTATTTTACGTCGTTATTTAAGGTTCTTAAGATGGTTCTTCATCATATGGATTATTTGAGGAACTCGCTTTTTCTTGGGAGTTGATCTGGAGGAAAGAAAAATAATGTGGGTAAATTGAAAAAAAAAAATTATGGCACACAAAGAGTATGGTGTTCTTGGCATGAATAACTTTTTTGCTCTTAGTCAGACCCTTCTTTTTAAGTTTTTTTTAAGAACGGCAAATCTATTCTACTCCTACTTGTAAACTACTTCTGAAACCACCTATGTCTCTTGTGAGACTTGAACCTTCAACCTTAAAAAAGAAGATGACGTCTTTACTACTTGACCAAGAGGTCATTGGCCCTTCTTTTTAAGTGGGTGTGAAGTTTTCATACTTCTCCTAATGTTCTTTAGGTTGGCGTTATCAATGTGATTCTTGGATCCCACGATTTAATTGATCATAAGTTACCGAAAATTCCTATAACTCTATGTTGGTTAACATGCTTGAGTCGTTGGCTCTTTTACGCAACTAAGAAGTATATATTCTACTCATTGTCAAAGAAGAATTAGTGATGTGTCTTCCAATCCTTTTATAGGAAGATGTTTGTCTTGGAGATAATCCTTTACAAAATAAATTTCCTAAGGTTTATGCTCTTGAACTGGATAATCATGTTACATTTATGCATATGTTGGGTCAATAAGATTTGTCGGGGTCCTCAAAGGGCTGTTGAAAGGTTGTAATGGGATGACCTGCTTCTATTGATGTCTGTTGTTATTTTGACGTAGGCTAAGGATCGGTAGGTTTGGTCCCAGATGAGAATGCAGGAGTTATGTGTCGCTTCAACTAGAGCTCTTACTGATAAGCATACTTTAGTTGTTTCTGATTTCCTACCCGCTTATGCTCTCTCCTCCTGATTAAAATCATCATTTTTACTAGACATTTAATGCTGAATAAGCTTCCTACCATAAGTCATATGTATAACATAGGTTTGGATGTTCCTAAGCTCATGTCTCCAGTTTGTGAGGCGGGTGTCAAGACGATAAACCACATCTTCTTTGCTTGTTCTCTTACTTGTTAGTTTTTGACCTGGTGGATGAGGTGGTGACGTATGGATGTGTCGAGTATAACTAATGATTGGCATGTTTGGTTTTCCTCCTTAATATGTCAAAGATGCAAAAGGAGTAAGTCTATGTTACTTTCTTTTCCATGTGGCTGCAGATTTGGTTATTTAGGAATTTCATTATATGTGCTAGTTCCAAGCCTAAAAATGATGTTTTGTTTGATAAGTTTGTATCTCAGACATTATTTAGATGTACAATAGGAATAGAAATACCGAACTGAATTGGATAAGATGGTTGCAGGATCTAAACTTGCCATTTTGTAATGTAATTGTTCTAGTTTTTGCCTAACTTCTTACTAAACTAAAAAAATGCTTCTTGTTCTAAAAAATATAACTTATGTCGTACACCTTATAATTCCTCAATGAAAGTTATCAACTTAGATTTAAATTAATGAATTATTTTATATTATCTTTTATTATTTAATACTATAGATGTATAAATGATAATATAACGCTGTTATGAAAATATGTATGAAATGGAATGTTAGCCTTTTAGATGGATTAGATAATAGGATATCCAAAATTTTTTGGCATAAAATATGGAATTACAATCTTTTACCGGTCCATCTACTTATTTATATAAAGAAGTTAAATATTTTCATCGGTTTTTAACAAAATAGATTTCCAAAGGATTTATACAATAAATATCTTAATTTCTTTCAAGTTTTTAGTAATTTATATAATATATATGAGTTTTTATCATTTTATATAGTTGTAATCTAGTAAAATTATCAATAACAAACTCAGGTGTTGTTGTTTTTTATTTAACGGACTTAATGTATAAAATACTTAATGGTTCGAATATATATATATATATATATATATATATATATATATATATATATATATATATATATATATATATATATATATATATATATATATATATATATATATATATATATATATAGAAGTTCAAATGAGACCATGTAAATTTTGTGAGACGGGGAGACGCAATCCTAGCCGCTCATTTGTTATTCGTCAAGTTTAAACATAACGATGAAATAGTTATTTATTCAGATTCAGACAGTTTATTCAATATAAAAAATAAACAATGCTTATATCAGTAACACTGCATTTATTCAAATATCGTTATTCACTCAGTATCATTGATCAATTCAGGACTTAAAATGAAAAAAAAAAAGCAGGGATTGAGACATCGATGTGTATATTAATAGTAGGTCGACGTTGTTGCATATCGTAGTAAAGACATAAATTGTTTGCATAAGTGGGCCATTGCCCTCTTTAAAGATTATATGTTCTTATCATTGTCATTATTCAAGATGACAATTGTACACACACAAACATATATCAAAATACCTCTTTGATTATAATAGGAAATATCACTCAAAAACCAATTATATGTGTTTGTTACAATCTGTGTCACACACACACTCTCTGTATTTCTATAGCTCGAAGATACAGAATATATATTTACTAAAAGTACACTAATTGGAGACAAATTGATTCTCCACAATCAATTTGTTTCCTCCTGATTTTGTGGTGAGTGAACAGGAACCCCATTAAGGACTTAGGATTCCAACAATCACCCCCGAATCTCTAAGTCCTTCTAGAGACATCCTCGTCCAAAAATACGGCCTCATGGAAAAATACGGCTTCATCGGTATCTTCGTGTTCGATAAAATTGCTTTCTTGAAATTTTTGAATTCTTTCCGGACATTTGGACGCGTAATGGCCCAGTTTATCGCATATGTAACAAATGACTTTTGACAGATCTTTTTTCGGGTTTCGATTCGAGTCCGAATTCGAATTGGGCTGATTTTTGGGCTGGGTTCTACTTGAATTGGGCTTGGAATTAAATGAATTGGACCAAGACCCGTTTCCGGATCCGGATCCACTTGACCCGTACCCACTCGACCCGGCTTCTCTTTCTTTTAACCCGTCTCCCTTTCTTCTTCCCCAATTCTCGCCCCTGCTTCTGTCGGATTCGGAAGAACTCCCCCCGCCTCCTCCTCTCGATCCGCCATCGCCATCACCGCCGTTCATCTCTCCGCCGCCGCTATTCGACCCACCGCCGCCGTTTCTCCATCCGCCACCACCTTGCGATCCGTATCCTCCACCGGAATTCGAGCTGCCACCGCCGGATCGGGTAAATAGCACCTTCGTTCCTCCTTCTCCACCGTCATCTGCCTCCCTTATTCTCTCCTCGTAAGCTTTTAGCCGTCCGACAACATCTTCGAAGCCCACGGATTTGAGGTCGAGCACTTGCTCGAGGGATGCCACCAGATGAATGAACCGCCTGGGAACCACCTTCAGAAGCTTCTTCACAAGCTTTGACTCGTCAATGGTTTCACCGAGCGACGCGGATTTCGAAGCCAACCCGGAGAGTTTTCCGGCGAAAGAGTCAATTGACTCTGTCTCGATCATCCTCAACCGATCGAAATCGGTGTTGAGTGTTTGAAGTCTCGCTTCCTTTACCCGATCAGCGCCAACAAATCGAGCTTTGATCGAATTCCACAGGGTTTTAGCGGTTTCGACTTCTCCGAGTTGCATAATCAGCGCTTCCGGGATTGCCTGATACAAGAGTCCCATCGCAAGGTAATCTTTATCTTCATTTTTCTCTGTTCCTGGGTCAATTACACTCCATGCCTTATGAATTCTTAAGACAACCTTCATACGCAGGGACCAAACTGTGTAATTTGTGGAATTGAGCATGGGACAGGTTACCGTGGTTGAGCCGGTCTGCTTTTCCCTCACCGGAGCAGCAGGTGCATCTTCTACATCTGACATCTTCTTCTCGGATTATCAGGTAGAATTTAACAGGCTCTGATACCAATTCAAGATGACAATTGTACACACACAAAAATATATCAAAATACCTCTTTGATTATAATTGAAAATATCACTCAAAAACCAATTATATGTGTTTGTTACAATCTGTGTCACACACACTCTCTCTGTATTTCCATAGCTCGAAGATACAGAATATATATTTACTAAAAGTACACTAATTGGAGACAAATTGATTCTCCACAATCAATTTGTTTCCTCCTGATTTTGTGGTGAGTGAACAGGAACCCCATTAAGGACTTAGGATTCCAACAATTATTACGATTGAAAAATACGAACGAGCCTATAATGTTATATTAAAATTTTTATTGATTCTTATAAAACCGGATCCAAATAATGCAATTTGAAAATATAAAAATTAGAATTGAAACCCGAATGTGAGTCGGTGTAGAAAGCATGACTCAGACATGTATAATACATGTTTTTCTAAATACATATTATGTCTGCATTAATTGATGTATGCCTGCTAGGATAGAACAATCAAAATACTTCTTCAAAGAACCACTAAAATTTAAAAAATGCCATAAACTTAACTTAATATAATCTACAATGGAAATTATTTATATCACATAACTAGGGGTGCAAATGAGCCGAGCCGGCTCGCGAGCTACCCGGGACCGGCTCGATAAAAGCTCGGCTCGAGACCGATTTTAAACGAGCCCGAGCCGAGCCTGAGCTTAAATATAAGACTCGTTTATTAAACGAGCCCGAGCCGAGCCTGTGTCACCAAGCTCGATTAGGCTCGCGAGCCCTAAACGAGCCTATATATATAATATAATATTTATTATATATATATATATATATATATATATATATATATATATATATATATATATATATATATATATATATATATATATATATATATATAATTTTTATTTTACGGACTTAGGATTTACTCATGCATTAGAGTAAACGAGCTTGAGCCAAGCTTGATCTCGTTTAGGCTTGTTAAGAATTAAACGAGCCAAGCCCGAGCCCGAGCCGAGCATGTGTATTTCTTAACGAGCCCGAGCTGAACTTAGGTCCATAAAGCTCGTAACGAGCTGAGCCCGAGCCGAGCCCTATATATTTTTTAACGAGCCCGAGCCGAGCTTGGTCAGGCTCGGGCTCGGGCTCGGCTCGGCTTGTTTGCACCCCTACTGACATAACTCATCTTGTAAAGCAACTTACAACTTGTGATTGTAGTGTTATTGTCTAGAGAACATATGTAGTATCTTTGATTTTCTTATTTCCACTTAGACTAAAAACTATATAATATAAGCATAATATTTCTTATGACCATTATAGATATAAATTCCACATAATAAACCCTTAGATATTGTGGAAGTCAAAAAGTTAATAGTTATCAAACAATGATTGAGCAAAAACCGACAAATATTCTTATGATTGATCGTGTGTGACTTTTGTGAACACTACTACAAAGAGATTATATGTTTATGTTATTCAAACCTTTCTTCAATGTCACCATATGTAAAAAAGATTCAAACTTACATACTCGCATCTATGAGACAAGTATTTACTTTTTTGAACATCTATTTCAAGTATAACACTTTGAGGATAAATATATCATGCACATGACATATGGTTGGCTCATATAATATATGAAAACGAAGCTATTATGTAATAGTACACATTCCCATAGAAATTTTATGAAGTAAAGCTTGACTGTAGTTTCGCTCTGTGGTACGTGCGAGTGGGGGTTGTTACAGATGGTATCAGAGATGGGTGCACGAGGTTGTTGCGTTCGACGGGACGTCGTACCTTATAATGGGTGGGGGAAGGAAAGGGGAAAGAGCTTTGATCCCACATTGAACATGTAAGAGAACTAAGCATTACCTTATAAGGGATTTAGATACCTATCTATAACAACACGTTTTAAAGTCATGAGGGCATCAGATCCCATAAGAACTTTGTAGTTAAGCATGTCCAGGAGAACGCAACTTTAGGATTGGTGACCTCCTGAGAACTTTTCATGTTGGGTGACTCAAATCGGACAATATTGTGGTAATTGTGAGTGGGGGATGTTACAGGAAATTAGTGATGTAAATTGTTGTTGTGATACTCTCCACTTTTATAAAGTTAGGGTTAGTATGAATTGCATGGTGTTGTTTCCCTTCTTCCATCCATACTTGTTTCTCGAAAATCTCCATTGTCTTCCATATTTATTCTCCTTATCTCTATCTGTATCTATCATCTTGGTTCACACTAGAGTTCAATATCGACAAAAGAATCAAGTGAAAGTTGAAAGAGAGATGTAATTCTATTTGATTTGATATGCATTTTCCCAACAATAATCAGCCATAACAATCTGTAACATCCCAAAATTTTTGAGTAAATTTAAAAATTTTTAAACGAAAACTTCAATATAAGAAAAGCCACTTAATTAATTTTCATAAAATTCCATAACTTATAAATTTAATGAAAACACCCCAGGATTAACAGAAGTTAACGAAATCACAATATAGCGGAATATTAATTCAAAAACAGTCCTCCAATGAAGCAGCACAGTGTATACACGTCACGTCTTGCCATCCATTGTACCTGATGTACCTGAAACAGTAGTTTATATAGTGAAAGGGTAAGCACGGAGCTTAGTGAGTTTCTCAAAATATCATACGATCCATCACATAACATACAACACACAATAACCATTCATATGTCTGTGAGACTCACGGGCTATCCCTGTTCCGCCTGAAGACTCACGGGCAGTTCCCGTTCTGTCTTATCGCTCGCAGGCTTTTCCCGTTCCGTCTAATGACTCGCAGGCTATTCCCGTTCCGCCTATTGTCTTGCGGGCTGTCCCGTTCCGTCCACAAACAATCATTATCATAACAATAATTCATACAATTATCATAACAGGTAAGATCACCTTAGTCTAACATATCTTCCTTTCTACGCATGCAATATCACCTATAGTATAGTGAGAAGACTCACCTGATTGTAGTTGACTATATCGTTTATCTTTCTCGCATTTGTATTTCCTTTCAACTTTAACTGTTAACATAATAATAAATCTATCATTTCTTAATCCTTAACTATATTATAGTCGCATCATTAAACCCTTCAATAATTCCAATATGATACTCCATGATTTATCAAGTAAAGAACGGCCAGGTAGAAGATTAGATGGGGCGGCAGGATCCTTTCAGCATTTTAGCCTTTCGGAAAATCCAACAACCAGATCCCAAGTAATCGGCCTAGTCACCGTCCTCGTAAGTAAATCAATCGGTATTATTTTCGGAAATTACGAATTGTTATAATAACGACATTTTAAGGTTTTTGTTTACTATTGTTAGAAATTAGTATAATATAACATATGTTATACTTATTAAATATTCTACTTCTTAACAAAAACTATTTTACAATACCTAATTAAGCTATAGAAAGGTTTGTAGTTACCTTATGACCAGTCGTCGAGATCTATAACTCCTTCGTTAGGCTTTTAAGCTTCCTTCCGCTCACTTGCTTACACTCTAGTGCTTAGAAACCTCTATATATTGGATTGAGATTTAGTTGTGTGGTTTATGAGATGTTTTGAGGGGTATTTATACTTGAATTCTTGAATAAAAATGGCATGACACTTTTGACAAAAGATTTTAATAATATAACTTTGTTGAAATTAATACCTTCTAGAATCAGTCTGTTCAAGACTGGTTTAGCCGACTTTAAACCCATGAAATTCACGTTTTTATTTGATATTCCAGACATTTATCTCAATACCTTTCCAGGGATGTATTTTACGTATTTATATGATTTTTCTATGATTTATTATGAATTTTTTAAAACAGACTATCTAATCTGTCAATTCCGAACTAATCAGTAAAGATTGCATTTTTTACCATAGATAATGTCATTTTCAAGCTTACTATTATTTTTGGTAATTATACTAGACTCAATTTGTAAACTTTGTGCATTGGTTTGAGGTCCAAACTAGTTTCCTAGAATTAATTATGATTTTTCTAAAAACGACACAAAATGATGATTTTCATATGAAATTGTAACTAAAGTTTTTCTTAGCTTTATAACTACCAACATCATATAATTCCTAACACTCTTATTTTAAGTATATGTTATAATCAGGATACGGGTCTTACAAGTCTCCCCCACTTATTTGGATTTCGTCCCGAAATCCGCATTCTCGAACTCCTCTATGTATTTCCCATCGAGTCCTTATGTCCTTCAAAAATCCTCCTCGTCTTATTGCCGAACCTTTACAAGATTTAATTATCTTTCCCTTTCAACATTCACATACCTCTGTAATAATGCTTAAGGTCTTATTATTCTTATTCACTCCATACTTCTTTTCTTCTAATTACTCTAGATGTACAAAAAACTCTAACTGTTTCTCACAGTCCCACACATCGACTTGACCGGCTACTATCTACAGTACATATTTAGTACTTTCTAATCTACCTATATATATAGTTAACCTAGTTAACTTGCAACACCTAATTTTAACACTATTTAGTATTTATATGAATTCGTCATATTTCAACACACATTTGCCTCAATTCAACATTTCTTTTAAATACTTTTTGGCTAAATAAGTCTATTTTTGTAGAATCTCCAAATTTTTGTGTTTCACCGAAATATAAAATTTACATAATCTTTTGTAAGTTTTTTTTTTGGAGTACTGAACACTCTTTAAACTATTTCCATTATATGGAGACATAAAATTTTGTTTTATTTCAAAAGTCTCTTTATTATCTTGTTCTCACCAGAGTCAAGCAGGGAATTTTGAAAAAATGTCACTTGGGGTAGTGAAAAGTCGCATCTACTGTAGTTAGTTTGAATTTCGGTAATTAAAACGTGAGGTGTCCTTTCAGTTCCGTGTGTCCTTTCGGTTCCAGCTGCAAGATACTATATATACAAGTATGTAGTATCATTCATTTTCAGTCTCATCCTCTCTTATCACTAGTTTGTTCGTAAACGAACTCATATTTAAAGTCGAGTCATGGAAAACATATCTTCAATGGGCGATCTGTCGAACCCTGGACCTGGTTTTCCGCAAGGAGAGTGTACTTCAGACCAAGCATTCTTAATAGAGTTTGGTGACTCTAACATTCTAGACATATATCATCCATACTTCGATTACCTTGCTAATGTTTTGTTTGATTTTGAATTATGGTACAGTCTTCCAGATATACTACCAATAGAGCATCTCCACGATGAGCCGGAAATTTTTCCCGAGTTGAACATTAACTCAGATGATCCGGTGCATGCATCTGACTTTGCACTTGATCAGACTCCATGCCTTCTACCAGGTTAAATTCTTTTGAATGATCCATTTATAAGTATTCTATTTTGTTTTATCATTTGACATGTGTTATTTGTAGACCCATTTGTGGATGGTCTAACTGAGTACAATCCATTCATGGACGTGCACCCAACAAGCAGTGAGTTTGTCCCCATGAATCAAGAATTCATGGCTGGTATTCAGGATGAGAATCAATTACAGAGGACTCATAACATAAATATTGAATTGAATCCCGAGTTTGGGGTTGGTTTTCAATATCAAGATCATCTTCGGTTGATTCAAAGGAATCTAGAAGGATTTCAGAATCCTGAGATTTTAGTTGAAAACCAACAATTATTACCGATAGAGGCCACTAATTTTGATGAATCAATGTCCATCTTTGGGTCAAAAAATCAGGATCATGTTCAAATGATCCAGAATGATAACAATACAATTGGATTTGAACCTTCTAGTTCAGAAAACATAGCAGGTGGCAGTGGAAGAGGTTTCAGACATTTATTAAGTAGGGAAATAATAGCTGAACACTTTAACGAACCAATTGAGAAAGCTGCGAAGGAACTCAACATTGGAACGACACAATTAAAAAAACGCTGTAGAGAATTAGGTATCAATCATTGGCCCCAACGACAACTTACGAGTTTGCAAACCCTTATTGATCGTGCTGAGGTAAAGAACTACATTTTTTTCCTTTATATCATAAGGTTGAAATTACTAAAGTTATTTGTGTCACAGGAATTTGGTAATGAATTTATTGAGGCAACAGAATTATCGGGAGATTTAATACCCAACCTAAAAAAAGAAAAAGAAGCGATAATTGAAGGGTCACAATCGGGTCTAACAGACGGCACAAAGAAGCTAATACAAGCTGCTCATAAGTTTGTATTTAGGAAAAGAAAAATTCAGGAAAAGGGGGAAACTTCATCAAGAACTCATACACAGCAGCAATCTCCGCCATCTAATTCTGGTATGAGTAGTATTAACCCTGGTTTACTCGAGTCTTCGAGTGAGGATAATTTTTTAGGCTTTGTAGGTGACCTAGCCTGGTTTCCTCCTTCTTATAGCTACCCCCAACTGGTTCCGAATTAGAGCCCTTCCTCATCACTGCCCTACTTACACACGCCCCAAATGACTCAATATTTAGCCCCTAATCATGCGGTTACAGGTTCCAACCCTATCGAGACCCCATACCTTGGAGCTCCTCCTCCAATAACTGAAAGCATACCACTTCCAAATCCTCGAGAAAGTACAAGTCAACCTAATGATGACAAAGATTGGAGTGTAGAAGATCTTTTCTTGCTTCTTTCTGATTCTCCGGTTTAGGTTAGTAGTTCTGTAAACTTTTCTTAATGTATTAATATAAAGTTGTAGTAATGAATTAAATATATTGACGTGTTACTATAATTTTAATAATTTCATCGATTCAATATAATATTCATGTTGTTCCCTTAATTTCGTATTCCTCCCCCACTTGGACTAAAGTCCAGGTCTGTTTATTGGATTTATAATTTTTTTTTTCGAGCCCTTACTCTCGAACAAAAACCAAGCCCACTCTGCTCAGCCAACAACTTGCATCAGGGGAAAACACCATCTCAATAAACATGTTTCGATAATGTAAAGACGTTTACATCAACCACCATATGTTACTCATCTGCTTGCGACCCTAGTCAACACCTCTATCGTCAGTTACCTCAATCACGAGCGAGTGATCCAGACTCTCAACCCACACGACCTGATCAATCACTCAAGCAAGATCAATACAAGGGTAGGTAGCCCCACTATTACACAGCACTAGGCATATACAGAGTCGACTCAAAAATACCCGCTATCATCTCAGGCGCCGCTTGCACCTCTTTGACCGTGAGTTGGAAAACTCACCCTTGCATCCTCTAGTCCCTGTCTGACTTGTGCGCCCATTGCATGAAAAATAGCTACCACAATAGCATTTTGGCATTCTCCCTTTCAACAGTCTTTAAGCTCGTAATCAACTTAAGCATGATCGGTCCAACCAAACTGGTATGATCGCATCTTAATTGTTCCTACTGAACCTCACAATCAACATTCAAAAATTGAATAGATAAAAGTTTACCACATTACACTAGCATTTAAGTTAACTATGCCAGACACTCACATACTCAGCTCCTTGGATCCTTCGTGACGAACTCCCGACTCGAACGTGGATCCTGTGCTTTCGATAGTAGGAGCTCTACTACTACCTTCCACACCTATCCATGTTCGTTCCAAGACCCGTCTCGAAATATCCAATTCGCTTCTCATCAATAATTTTAACACATATGCCCTTACAAGGCATATGTTAACCCTTCTAGGAATACTTGGAATCCCACCCCCACCCTGCTATTCTAACTAAGACGGAACTTCCTCCAGTGATGATAGGTTGTTTCGCGAACGTAGTTGTATACAATATCGAACTAAACAGTCTTTCAAATAAGAGAATCTTCCCTAAGGCAACAACCAAACAAGGAACATGCAATAAGGTCAACTCACACATTCTATGACTATTCAGTCCATATTGTATACAACTTAGTGGAAATCTCTAAGCAACCTATCGGCACTAGCATACAGTTCTATTAGCAAATAGCAGATAATAATACAACAATGTGTGATCTCTACCAGGCATTTCAGCAAACATATACCATATGTTTTTTAACATCCACAATATTAAATACTTAACCCTTTTCTCATACTGGCGTCGGCTGGCGGTACACACTGTGTCTTCAGTTCACCCTTCATAAAACATCCTTCTTTCGTAAAAATGTTTTAAGAAAACTCTTAAGCCTCAACTTGAGTCTAGAACTCACTAAGTGAGCCTGATTCTCTCAAGCTGTGCTCTGATACCAACTTGTAACATCCCAAAATTTTTGAGTAAATTTAAAAATTTTTAAACGAAAACTTCAATATAAGAAAAGCCACTTAATTAATTTTCATAAAATTCCATAACTTATAAATTTAATGAAAACACCCCAGGATTAACAGAAGTTAACGAAATCACAATATAGCGGAATATTAATTCAAAAACAGTCCTCCAATGAAGCAGCACAGTGTATACACGTCACGCCTTGCCATCCATTGTACCTGATGTACCTGAAACAGTAGTTTATATAGTGAAAGGGTAAGCACGGAGCTTAGTGAGTTCCTCAAAATACCATACGATCCATCACATAACATACAACACACAATAACCATTCATATGTCTGTGAGACTCACGGGCTATCCCTGTTCCGCCTGAAGACTCACGGGCAGTTCCCGTTCTGTCTTATCGCTCGCAGGCTTTTCCCGTTCCGTCTAATGACTCGCAGGCTATTCCCGTTCCGCCTATTGTCTTGCGGGCTGTCCCGTTCCGTCCACAAACAATCATTATCATAACAATAATTCATACAATTATCATAACAGGTAAGATCACCTTAGTCTAACATATCTTCCTTTCTACGCATGCAATATCACCTATAGTATAGTGAGAAGACTCACCTGATTGTAGTTGACTATATCGTTTATCTTTCTCGCCTTTGTATTTCCTTTCAACTTTAACTGTTAACATAATAATAAATCTATCATTTCTTAATCCTTAACTATATTATAGTCGCATCATTAAACCCTTCAATAATTCCAATATGATACTCCATGATTTATCAAGTAAAGAACGGCCAGGTAGAAGATTAGATGGGGCGGTAGGATCCTTTCAGCATTTTAGCCTTTCGGAAAATCCAACAACCAGATCCCAAGTAATCGGCCTAGTCACCGTCCTCGTAAGTAAATCAATCGGTATTATTTTCGGAAATTACGAATTGTTATAATAACGACATTTTAAGATTTTTGTTTACTATTGTTAGAAATTAGTATAATATAACATATGTTATACTTATTAAATATTCTACTTCTTAACAAAAACTATTTTACAATACCTAATTAAGCTATAGAAAGGTTTGTAGTTACCTTATGACCAGTCGTCGAGATCTATAACTCCTTCGTTAGGCTTTTAAGCTTCCTTCCGCTCACTTGCTTACACTCTAGTGCTTAGAAACCTCTATATATTGGATTGAGATTAAGTTGTGTGGTTTATGAGATGTTTTGAGGGGTATTTATACTTGAATTCTTGAATAAAAAATGGCATGACACTTTTGACAAAAGATTTTAATAATATAACTTTGTTGAAATTAATACCTTCTAGAATCAGTCTGTTCAAGACTGGTTTAGCCGACTTTAAACCCATGAAATTCACGTTTTTATTTGATATTCCAGAAATTTATCTCAATACCTTTACAGGGATGTATTTTACGTATTTATATGATTTTTCTATGATTTATTATGAATTTTTTAAAACAGACTATCTAATCTGTCAATTCCGAACTAATCAGTAAAGATTGCATTTTTTACCATAGATAATGTCATTTTCAAGCTTACTATTATTTTTGGTAATTATACTAGACTCAATTTGTAAACTTTGTGCATTGGTTTGAGGTCAAAACGAGTTTCCTAGAATTAATTATGATTTTTCTAAAAACGACACAAAATGATGATTTTCATATGAAATTGTAACTAAAGTTTTTCTTAGCTTTATAACTACCAACATCATATAATTCCTAACACTCTTATTTTAAGTATATGTTATAATCAGGATACGGGTCTTACACAATCTTTGTCCTTTTTTCCAAAACAATATGTTTCCTTTCATGTTTAGTGTTAATAAACCTCCAAGGATAATATAAACAACAATATGAAAGAGCAAAAGATTTATGCATCAAAATATAAAAGTTTGGGTAAACAAAAAAGTTTCACATATAAGAGTTTGTTTAAGATAGTTTTTTTTTGAAAATGATATTAAATACAGGAAGATTATCGATAAAGATGCTGAAATGATCGAAATGGAAAAGTTGAAAAAATATGATGATTTTTCGAAAATAAAAAGTTAAATTTAACATTTTTTTTGGAGACGCAAGTTTTTTTATATTATTAACCCTTTTTTATTTTGTTTAAAAAAGAATACAGCATTTAAGTTTGACATATAATTTATTAAAGATATTATTAACAACAAAATATTTAAAAATATGTAAATGTACTTATAACACAAAAATATGTCATGATTGTTATTGCTCGATAAAAGACTATAATGTCTTTTTATAATTTTTTAAAGGAGTGTATTTAAAAAAACTCATTGATGTCACATATGTTTTAGGAGGTCAACCCACACATGTATACTGGTATGCTAAAAAAAACTATTATGATGAGACATATGTATGTATGGATTGTCAATCCACATAACAGGCACACACACACCCACACAAATAAGGGGGTTTAGTTAATATTACTTATATACACACAACCACACACCTAGGCTGATTTATTTAAGATTACCCTTTTTGAAAGGGTAAATATACATTATAATAACAATATAGTTTTTGTTAGTTCATATTGTTGACAATTTATTTTCATTTTAGATAACTTGCTTTGCTTTTTTAACGTAATAAAATATGGAGTCTTTTTTACTATCTTATTAAAATAGAGATAATAAGTTCGTTGAAATTGATAGAAAAAAAAAAAGGAAACATATTATAATTCTAGAAAGGAAAAAAGATGCAACTCTCTAATAAATACTATGCCTACAAAATTAATTTTTCTTTTTTCTAAAATAGATAAGGAAAGAACCATGTGGGGTGAGTGTAGCAAAGGACATCTCATATGTAGGTTTTGGTACATAGACAAAGTGGGGACGTACCCCCATTGGGCTCTCTATTATGTGTTTCACAGAAGTCCCTATATATATCTTTCAATCAATTTCATTTATATTTTATTACAATATACTATCTTAAACCAAATATTGTTTTATTAGGGTTGTATTTGAAGTTTTGAACCAAACATAACTCAAAATTGATTGGCTTAGAACTTGACTTTTGAAATAACAAGTATAGGGTCGGGTTCAACTCACGGCTTGCCCAACCTAAAAATGTCATAGCTAAGGTTTTGGATTACACAAGACTCAAAACATGACTCACCTTATATAAGTTGATTTGTATAGGCTTTGTGGATTTGCTTCAATAAACCCAACTAACTTGTCTATGCATCAAATCTTGTAAAAACATTTTGTCTGGACAAATAGGTATGTATTATAGCTACTAGCTTTTTATCAAGAACAAATGATAAATTATATTAGAAATAAAAGTTTTGTAAGTTTGTTGAATGAAAATGATTTGTGGGGGTGGTTGTCATACAATATCAAAGGGGAATGTGAAAATCTTCGAGCTTGCAAAACAAAATGAGAAATTGTGTTTGTTTGACATATTGAAAAGGAATGAAGCATTTGTAACTAAGACAATTTTTTATTTAATGATTTCCTTAAAATGGGGATGAGTGTTATTTTTTTCGTTAATGGAAAAGAATAACATATATTATAATTATAAATTTATTTTAACGAAATTTAGAAACAATTATGAATAGAGAGCAAAAAGCTTACACCAATGCCCTAAGGCGAATTTAAATATTGATTGCAATAGATTACCATTTGCAATGAATTTATAGTTGATGAAATTACACTGATGCCCTGACATTTTATTTGAATTTAAAATGTAGTTATAACTTATAATTAGTAGGGCCTGAAATTGAACTTGAATTTCTAGAATTATAACAATGTATATTTTTCCAACTAAGATATTTTTTTGTTTTATTGGAAGACTGGTTTGTAACTAACGTAATTTATACCATATATTCGCATTTAATTTTAAATTCCAGAAAAAAAAAACTCACATTTGGTTCCTAAAAAGTAAAAATTAACTCATGGATGTTAACTAGTTATGGCATAATCCGTATTAATATAAAATACACGAACAGCCATACCCATAACCCATTCATCCTGATTTGAATATAAATGATATTATTTTTAATTATTTGATATTGAACGCTAGTTTATAAGACAAAATCACAAAACTCATGCACACGCTAACTAACTATATTACAATGTATCGCAAGCAATGAAATATTCTATTATTTCTTTGGACATTTTTTTGTTTGTATGTGAAATTTACTTTTTTTCCAAATGGGTTGTTTGCATGAACAACTTTTAAGGAGCATTATGTTTGGTCTATCTTGATATAATTGAGGATAGGGTACTATTAGTACTATATTGCATTTCACAAAAATATTCGAAAAGAAAATTTAAATCATCAAGTATCTAAAGACTAAAATAATATAATTTTTTATTTAATAATTTTGATAAATAATTAAAAATAATAGAATAGAGAAATTAGAAATTAAAAAGCTAAATAGATTTTTCAAGTTGGACAATCACAATTTTTATAAAGTAACCTCTGAAAAAAGACCATTCATATAAATTTACAAAAGTTTGAATCAAAACCACAAAAAACAGCAAACCATATGGACCATTTTGCGGTTTTGTCTTTTTTTAAAATACAATGCAAAATATGCAATATATTATGTAGTATATGGTAACACTTTCTTAAATATCTTAAGTAACATGTTATATAAATAATCACAAAAACCAAAGCTATCTAGATGTGCAAGTAGTAATGCATGATGTACAAGCACAAATGCATCTTGTGTACAAGTAGTAATATGTGATGTACATGCACTAGTGCATATTTGTACAGATAGTTATGCATGATGAACAGTAGTACTCTCGGCCGTACACGTTTTAAGGCATATTGCACAAGCACCAGTGCATGTTGTACAAGTGGTATATGAAGAAAACGGTTTGAGGTGATTTTGATAAAGCAAGAAGACATGTAACTACAAACAGAAAGTGTACTGAAGAGTACACATGTACAATAGGGTTGGTTTGGTTTTTATATAGACTGTTAGGCTTGTGACCCTTTACTTTTTATTTTTCTGTTAAAAAATTAGTCTAAATGATAGAAACATTAAATATTAAATATTGACGCTTCAGAAACCCATGTGCATGATCTACCCATATATTGTATATGAGTTTATGACAGTAGCTTTTTCAGTTTTTGTCAATTTGTCAGTTTGACCCCCTCTCCTCATAACTTTCAAAAGAATTTTAATTTTATTTTCTTATAAAATGTTATATGTAATTACACATAAATATTAATAATGTTATTAATCGGTTATTGATTAGTTTTTCTTGAATTAAAAATATTAATTGAAATCGATATATTTAATGTTTGATTTAATCGGTTTTCAATTTATATGATTTGATTTATGGTAAAATTCGAATAACATATATTAACTTTTTAATAAAATTGAATATTATAACACTATAAAAAACATTATATTTAAAAAAAGGTTTCTTATAAAATTTACTCAAATTTATACATTAACAATAAAAATTATATTTTTAAACAGAAATATTATTATGATAATATATGACCGAGAGACTTTATTAATTCAATTTTTTTCAAATGATAACTTATACTGCACAATTGTTTCAAAACATCGCAAATATTAATTGTATTTCAAAAATATTTATTATTACAATTAAGTAAAAGGCTATGGTCTTTTGTTAATAGAGGTGTGAAAAAAAATCAAGCTAGGTCTCCTATGCATTTATTTAAGACGTGGATCATAGCTACTTTCAAGTGATCCCCTCCTGTTGCGACGTGGGAGTGGGATATATTGGAACCAGATTATTATGGAAAACCGAAATTTTGACAATAAAAAAATAGAATTGATATAGTTTAAGTAGCTTATTCAGAAACAGAATATATAATATATAAATTGAAAATGAAGCCAGATAGGGTTTTAGATAATCGGGATAATGATTCACGAGAGTAACGATCTTTTGGTTTTGTTCGCATTTGTGGTTTTTTTTTTTTTTTTTTTTTTTTTTTTGTTGATACACATATGACCAACAAACTTCTTTAAATTGTTCACATATTATGATTATTACTGGTTGGTGTAAGTAACATCTGACGTGACATACATGTGAGATTATGTAATGATACATGAGGGTAATAAGTTATTAGTTTTGTTCACATTTAGGTATTTTTTTTTTAATTTTTTGTACACATATCACCAACGAACTTGTTCAAACTGTTCATATGTTACCATTATTATACTTTAAACAAAACGTATATATATTTCTAAAAACATATAAATACACATACATGTTTCTAAAACATATTTTATACCTTTAAAAACATAAAACTATATATTTATACCCAAATGTAAACAAAACCAAAAGATCGTTACCATCCTGAATCATTATCCCTGTTAGTGACTTAGTGTATGTCACATTGATGCGACACGGTTTTATAAGTGGGTATATATGTTGGAGTCTCCCCTCTCTCCACAATGACTCTTTTGGAGAGACACTCTTGGGCTCCACATATATTTACATGGTATCAGAGCCAGTGTCTCGTACACCTGTAACCTCATCGAGCCTACGTCTCTGAGGGGGGGAGTGTTAGTGTATCCCATATTGGTGCGACACGGTCTTATAAGTTTGTATATATGTTGGAGTCTCCCCTCTCTCCAAGGGCTCTTTTGGAGAGACAATCTTGGGCTCCATATATATTTACATGGTATCAGAGCCGGTGTCCCGCACCCCTGTAACCTCATCAAGTCTACGTCTCTGAGGGGGAGTGTTAGTATATCCCACATTGGTGCGACACGGTCTTATAAGTTAGTATAAATGTTGGAGTCTTCCCTCTCTCCATAAGGGCTCTTTTGGAGAGACACTTTTGGGCTCCACATATATTTACAATTCCTAGATAATCTGTTAAACTCAAAACCAAAACCAAATCAATTAACGTTATTTGGTTTGAACGGTTTACTCGGTTTTGATTTTTTTAACACCCCTACAAAAGATAGATTTTATACATTAACTAGATATTTGGTTTTGAAGTTTGGGTTTCTGTTACATATTGTGTGAGTGTGTACTTTGGTGGCAAAAAATAACATATCTATAACACTATTAGGAGTATATATTTGCATACCCCAGTAAATACTTTTAAATCTGTGTCAATATGCATTGGGTTGGAAAACAACTAACAATTAAAAAAATCGAAAACCAAAACGGTTTGAATCAATTTGGTACTCATTTAGTCCTTTGCGACTCATTGTTTTAATTCGAAAACGCATAAATTTTCAACAATATGTTTTTAAATTGGAAAAATAAAAACTTGGCATAGTTTCTATTTGAACCAAATAAAAAACTAAATGTAAAATTAAAGATTTAAGAACCAAAAAATGAACGGGACATAATCGATCATGATCTAATTTTATCATTTGGTCTTGTCAACCTCGACAAATTTGACATATCCATCATAAAACAAATTTTTTTCTGTCAGACAAACATCGATGCCCAGCCACAAAAAAATACCTGTAGGAAGCAACGTCGAAACCCCCGTAAGATTTTTCAATGTACTATTTTCTTTATTTGGTGGACTTGGAAGTTGTAAATTCTGTTTTTTGTCTGAAAATTTCACCGGCAGATTTATTTATTTAAAGACGTATTATATATTTATATAATTAGGCCAAATACAATATTTTTTTTGAGATAGTCGCAAAATTAACTATATGATTATATAAATATAGGCACAATGATTATATTTTTTAAGAAAATCTACAATATAACTTGGATAAATTTCAAAAAAGACACTAAGTTTTCAAAAAAAAATTAATTTTGACACTGTGTTATTTTTTTTTCAATTAAGCCACTAAATTTCAATTTTTTCAATTAAGTCACTATGTTTTCAATTTTGTTTCAATATTGGCAATTTGACCGGTCAATACTTTAGAGAAACTGTTAAGTCAGTTTAGAGTCTGTTATTAGTTAGTTAGACTTGAGGGTAGAATAGTAATTTAACTTTCATTCCTTCAGTTTAGTTGTTTTTCATTACTCTGTTTTTGTATATAGTGTAAGTCAGATCAATGAAATCGTGATCTTTTTGCACAATTCAATTTTCTCTCATCTTCACAAACTTCAATCACAACATGGTATCAGCATCTACGATCCGATTTCCGCAATTATTCTAGTTCAATCATCTTCCTTCTTCTTCTTTTTCATCATCATGAGTGCTGCAACTCCTGCTTCATCATCTTCCATTGATGTTTCGAGTCCTTACTATCTTGGATCTTCTGATAATCCAGGAACTGTGCTTGTTTCTTCAGTCTTCAATGGCAACGACTTTTCATCCTGGAAACGTTCTATGATGATTGCTCTTGCTGCTAAGAACAAAATTGCATTTGTCGATGGTTCAATTTCTAGACCTCCTCTTGATGATTCCAATTATTCAACCTGGTTTCGTGTTAATTCCATGGTGATTAGCTGGCTCCTTAATTCTCTTCACCCAACCATTGCTCAAAGTGTTTTGTTTTTACAAACAGCCAACGAGATCTGGAAAGAACTTAATCATCGCTATGAGCAAACAGATGGAGCCTTGATTTATCAAATTCAACAGCAACTATATTCTATTTCACAAGGATCTGATGATTTTCCTTCTTATTTCACCAAATTGATGAAAGTTTGGGATGAATTAAGCATCGTTCAAAGCATTCCTCCTTGTACATGTGCTGCTGCAACAAGTATTCACAAATTTCTTGATGATCAACGCCTAATTCAATTGCTTATGGGGTTAAATGACACATACAAAGTTCTTCGGGGACAAATTTTGATGATGAAGCCTCTGCCAAGTGTTTCCACTGTTTATTCTATGATCGTTCAAGAAGAAAGGCAGCGTGAGATTAATCTTCCTCATACTATCAATCCTGAAGCAATCGCCATGCAAATTTCCACTGATCATTCATCCAATTCATCCAAGAAAACCCTAACCTGTTCTCATTGCAAAAAATCTGGACATTCCAAAGCTCAGTGCTATCGACTCATTGGCTTCCCTGCTACCTTCAAATTCACTAAATCGAAAAAGGATGAACCAAAATCTACTGTTCAAATGGCTACCACTGAATCTTCTCCAACTATTTCTCAAGATCAGTATGAGAATCTTCTTCAACTCATCAATAATTCCACAATTCAGTCCTCTTCCTCCAACAACGCTTCTCTTCTTCAAAATGGCGCAATGAATTCCGATGGTACTGCTTCTTTTTCGTTTGCTCATTTTGCTTCTAATGTCTATAAATCGTCTTCTTACCTTAAACCTCATATTTCTTTCATTATTGATAGTGGAGCTACAGATCACATGTGCTCCAATCCTAATTTGTTTTTGTCTATGACTCAATTTTCTCAGCCTCATACAATTGGACTTCCTAATGGATTCAGTCTTATTGTTTCACATTATGGTGATGTTAGAGTACATGATTCCATTCTTCTTCAACATGTACTCTATGTTCCTTCTTTCAAATTTAATCTTGTTTCAGTCACAAAACTTTCCAAACAACTTCAAACATTTGTTCTATTTACTGATGAGACCTGTCTCATGCAGGACCCTTTGCAGAAGAATAAACTCGCCCTTGGAGTATTAGGAAAGAGAATAAATGATTTGTATGTGTTCGATTATGCAGATATCAAACACAATCTGTCATATAGTTTTTCTGTTTCTTCTTTTTTCTCTACTTGTAATCATGTCACTATTTCTGATTCTAATGTTCTAATGTGGCATAAACGTTTGGGTCATGTTTCCTTGGATACTTTGACAACTATTCTTTCACTTCCTTCTCATTATCATAATTCTGATATTGATGCTTGTCTTTCTTGTGCACAAGCCAAACAAACCAGACCTAGCTTCCCACAAAGCATCACTCATACTATTGCTCCCTTCGATCTTATTCACATAGATGTCTGGGGACCATACAAACATTCTACTTTTGATGGTTATAAGTATTTTTTGACAATTGTGGATGATTATACTAGACATACCTAGATTCATTTGCTTAGTCATAAGAGTTACGCTTTTCCTCTTATCAAAGCCTTTGTCTCTCTTATAAAAACTCAATTCAATGTCATCATTTAAATGCATACGTTCTGATAATGCCAAGGAGCTTGGTTCTAGTATTGAGGGTACAAAATTCTTTCAACAAACTGGCATAATTCATCAAACGTCTACATCCCATACTCCTCAACAGAATGGATTGGTGGAACGAAAACACAGACATATACTTGAAGTAGCAAGAGCATTATACTTTCAATCCGGGATTGGAAATTCTTATTGGGGAGAGTGTGCAAAGATGGCTGTACACATAATCAATAGACTTCCATCAAGAGTTATTGGCCATAATTCTCCATATCAGAAACTTTACAATAAACAACCTGATTTTTCTTCATTAAAAGTCTTTGGATGTTTATGTTTTATTTCCTCCACACCTGTTCATAGAGACAAATTCATGTCAAGGGCTCATCCTTGTGTTTTCTTGGGTTACCCTTCTGGACAAAAAGCGTTTAGAGTACTTAATTTGATTACTCATCAAATTCATGTCTCTAGAGACATCAAATTTTTTGAGAATATCTTTCCACTTCATGCCATCAAATCTAACATTTCTGCTAAATCTTATCTCCCAACTACTTCAGAAGACATTCCAACCACTACTTCTTCTTCATCTCTTCAAAACATTCCAAATACAGAAAATGACCAAAATACCCCTGTTCCTGCTTTAAGACGTACAACTCGAATTTCTAAACCTTCTACACGATTGCAAGATTATATTTGTAATCATGTAACTGTAGAAGATTCTAACTCTCTTTGTATGCATACTATCACCAATTTTTGTCTCAATGAATCTTTTAACCACTTCTCCTTTTCTAGCCATGCCTCTCATGTATCTTCTCAGTCTCCTTCACCCTTTGAACCAGCCTTTTACCATCAAGCAAAGGGTGTTCCTGAATGGGAACAAGCTATGAAGAATGAGCTGGATGCTCTCAATGCCAATAACACATGGGACATTGTCAAGCTTCCGAAAGGCAAGAAACCTATATCTTGTCGATGGGTATACAAAGTGAAGTTGAAAGCAGATGGTTCAGTGGAACGTTTTAAAGCCAGATTAGTGGCTAAAGGTTTTACCCAAAAAGAAGGAATAGACTTTCATGAAACCTTTTCACCAGTCGTTAAATTCACTACTGTACGAAGTTTAGTTGCTCTTGCTGTAAAAAATCATTGGGACATTCATCAATTTGATGTCAACAATGCCTTTCTCCATGGTGAACTACATGAAGAGGTGTACATGAGATTACCACCTGGGCATGAAAACACATCTCAATCCTTAGTTTGCAAACTTAAGAAATCACTGTATGGCCTTAAACAGGCCTCTAGACAGTGGTATTCTAAGCTTTCTGAGGCTCTACATCAACAGGGTTACAAACATTCACCAAATGATCATTCTTTATTCCTTAAAAAGAATGGTTCTTCTTTAGTTATTGTTGCTGTATATGTGGACGATATTTTAGTAACGGGTAACAATACTGACGACGTATTCAAGCTCAAAGCTTTTCTACACGACAAATTTCAAATTAAAGATTTGGGATTTTTAAATTTCTTCTTGGGAATTGAATTCAAAAAAGTCAAAGATGGAATGGTTGCTCATCAAACCAAATTTATCAAGGAGTTACTTCAAAGTTATAATGTTCATGATACTACTTCTGTCACAACTCCTTTACCATCTCAGGTTAAGCTTCTCCCAATCATGGATGATCCCTTATCAGATCCTACTGTTTACCGGCAACTCATTGGAAAACTCAATTTTCTTGTGCACACCAGGCCAGATTTGTCCTTTTCGGTACAATATTTGAGCAAATTCAACAAAACACCCTCACAACCTCATCTTAATGCAGCTTTCCATGTTTTACATTACTTGAAATGTACTCCACATCAAGCATTGTTCTTTAATGATCAACAAAACTTCAAACTTGAAGCTTTCTGTGATTCGGACTGGGCTGCTTGCCCTATCACACGTAGATCAGTAAGTGGGTATTTTGTCACATTTGGAGGAGCTCCCATATCTTGGAAATCAAAAAAGCAATTAACTGTTTCATTATCCTCAGCAGAGGCTGAGTATCGTTCCATGAGAAGAGTTTGTGCAGAACTTGCATGGCTGAGTCGTTTATTCACTGAATTTGATGTCCCAAATATTACTCCAGTACCACTCAAATGTGATAATATGGCCTCCATTTACATAGCCTCTAATCCTGTCTTCCATGAACATACCAAACATATCGAGATAGATTGTCACTATGTTCGTGAACAGGTCCAAGCTGGTCTCATTGATTTATCTCATGTTTCGACAGTTAACCAATTGGCAGATATTTTCACTAAAAACTTATCCGGACCCAAACATTCAGAAGCTATGTCCAAACTTGGTGTTCTAGAGGATCACAAGCTTGACGGGGGGTGTTAACTTACTTTAGAGAAACTGTTAAGTCAGTTTAGAGTCTGTTATTAGTTAGTTAGACTTGAGGGTAGAATAGTAATTTAACTTTCATTCCTTCAGTTTAGTTGTTTTTCATTACTCTGTTTTTGTATATAGTGTAAGTCAGATCAATGAAATCGTGATCTTTTTGCACAATTCAATTTTCTCTCATCTTCACAAACTTCAATCACAACACAACCCGTTTCTTAGCTTGCGTGACATGATGACGTGGCACGCTGACGTGGCACACAGTTGTCAAATTTGAAACATAGTTACTTAATTGAAAAATTTTAAAACTCAGTGACTTAACTGAAAAAAAAATAGTGTTAAAATCAATTTTTTTTAAAACTTAGTGTATTAATACCGTCTAATGTATTAAAATTAGCTTTTTGGACTTTCTCAGCAAATAACATTGTCATGTGGCGTGCCAAGCTGGACAGATTGTTGACTTGGCACTGACGTGACATGCCACGTCAGCGTGTTCCTTTATTTGGAAAAAGTTGCATATTTTATCTTTAATTAAGTCTCAATATTTTGACATATTTTACGAAAAATCTCAATATTTTGACTCAATTTACGAAAAAATCTAAATATTTTGGCTCAGTTTATTTGATAAAAATTATGTATTTTTACATGTATTTATGTATTTAATAACGTATTTGTATGTTTGTAAATGTATTTTGACGTATTTATACATGTATTTATTTAAGATATATAAAATATTTGCAAATACATAAAAATACTTAAAATACGTAAAAATACATGTATAAATAAATACATATATAAATACGTTTTTAAATGTATAAATAAGTAAAAAATAAGAATACATATTTATACATGTATTTATATATGCTTGAAAATGTATTTAACGTATTTATATGTTTGAAAATGTATTCCCGTTTTGCTAATCCCACTAAGCAAACCTACCTATATTGTCTTTTGTACGAAATAAGCAACATAATAACTTGATATTACCTAAAACTATGAATTCTAAACAAAATTTATAGCCGCTAATATTTGCTATCGTTTTTGAAATCACAAAATCATCGCTATCGAAACCTAAATTAAAACAAGCAATATTGAATTATTTGTTTAAGCATAATTAACATTATTTGTTTAAACGTATTTATGTATTTTTTACATTATTTACATATTTTTACATGTACTTACGTCTTTAATAACGTATTTATACATATTTTTTAAGTTTTTTAAATAAATACATGTATAAATACGTAAAAATACGTTTTCAAACGTATAAACATGTAAAAATACATAATTTTTCCACGTAAACTGGGCCAAAATGTTGGGACTTTTCGTATGCTGGGCCAAAATATTGAGATTTTATTGAAGATAAAACATGCAATTTTTTCAATTAAAGGAATTCGCTGACGTGCATGTCAGTGCTAAGTCAGCAACGTCTCCAGCTTGTCACGCTACGTTGTTGCAAGGTTACCTACTGAAAATGTTAAAAGGGCTTATCTGAATACATTAGCTGATATTCTGCCCGTTTTTGTAAAAAAATAATAATAATTTGGGACTATTTCGTAAATTGGGTCAAATTATTGAGACTTTATTGAAGATTTCTCATATTTTTGGGGTTTTACAAAAATCATCATGTACTCCGAAATAGATCCATTTCTGAATACATATATTTCTTTCATTTACATCAAAAAGTTAGCAAAGTTTCCCATATTTTCTCTCACCATTGGTATGTTGACTATCAACATCTTTTTCAAGTAAATGACACGTTTATGACACTGTATCAAAATCTACTTTGGTTTTGTGTGTTAAATTACATTGTTGTTAGAATAAGAAATGAAATGAAGCATTGTCGAATGAGAAATGCCTTCTTTTATATTTTTATTCAAGAAAATGTTGTGTGGGATTGTTTGTTTGTTGTGCTTCCTGAGGTTGCCCCTAGTACGGTGATTTGATGTGTTTTTAAAAGAGCCGAAATATGTACTCTGAACTTTTTTTCGAATTTCAGATTTCGAACTTGCGTTGCTTATTTCAAACTTACTTAGATGCATCTTTAAAACATACATGATTGTTGTTAGTATAGATCTAGATGTTTTGAGGTGTATTCTGGGGGTGCTTTAGGTTCCTACGAAATTGTGTTGCTTGTTTCGAAATCTTACTTAATTTGTCTTGTGTTTTGTTGATACAAAGTAGTTAAAATCGAAGCATAAGAGATCTAAAAATGTCATTGCTTACCAAGAAAGGATTTGAAAGGTCATCGTATCAAGAAGATTTCTACACTACTTATGGTTTCTAGACCTTAGTGCACCGGCTAGAAACATGACAATGGCTTAGGGTTAAATATGAATTAATGTCATAAAATCTATAACATTTAGGCCTCAACTTGGAATTTACTCTAATATTTTTATATTCCTCAATTTTTGCTAATTCTCACATTATGTTTCAATTGTATGCTTTCAACTAATTGCATATATATAAGCATGTCATGTCTTCATGACTTGGCATTATTGCTAACGTGGCTTGCTGATGTGACTTGCCATGTAAGTTGAACACAAATGAGAATGATCGAGATCCATTTCTCAGGTTCAACATGGTGTCTGTAAGAAATGGATAATCGATAAATATAACATTATACATCAATTGTAGCTTTGGGAATTGGGTGTTGATGAATATTGCATAATCCATGTGTTATTGTGGGTAGTGAAATGTTGCTAGACGTTCACGACTGTCAGTACCGATCTATAATGAATCTTGATCAAGTGGGAGATTGTTAGTATCAAGTGCTCAGGAATCATTTTAGAATGGTATTGCCAATATTCATATCATCCAAAAGGGTCACACCAATAACTAGTCATGGTATCGTATAAACATTTTATGTGAAATTAAGTTTCATATCAAAATGATCATACTTGTGTTCATAATTTTATGTGATAAAATTCAAATTCATATGATAATAAATTTAGAAAGAATAAATATTTATAGCATTAAAAGAGTTAAATGATAACAAGTTATGATATATATATATATATATATATATATATATATATATATATATATATATATATATATATATATATATAATAGGAATACTATTTTAAGTGTTAAAATAAATATGATTATAATATGATTAAAATAATGTTTTAATTATATTATAAAATATTATATATAAACATATTAAGTTATGAAACATCACTTAACTTATGTAAGTGGTTTTCGTCTTATCAATATAAGATTTTGGTTTAAATATAGTGTAATACTCCACCACCCCTTTCAACCAATGCATGTGCACCTTTGGTGTGACCAAGGGTACCATACATGTAGTATAAATAGATGTAAGGGTTTGAGAAACATGTTGAACTTGGTTGAGCTTGCTCCTCTCTTTCTCACTCCACGAAATCTTTTTATCTCTCTCTCTCTTTCTTTCTCTCTCTCTCCCTCTCTCTAGTTTCTCATTCTAAATTAGTTTAGGGTTTAGGGTATGAATACTCTCTTGAAGTTAAACTTTAGTTTTAACTTCAAGCTTAAGAGATTCAAACACCAACCAAATAAGGTCTAGCAACCAATGATATCTTCCAAGGGTGGAATACTTGTTGGTGGACTTCATTAAAGAGGATCTTCTTGGTCCTTCACACTTCTTCATCAACATCCAATTTCCTTGGATCCAAAGGTCTACAAAAGGTTGTTACTTCTTAACCCCTTATGGTTGTATTTTAGTTACTCGTTTCATGCATCTAACACTAGATCTTGGTTTGGGAATAAATTTGCTTTCATGTTTTGTTCAAACTGATTTTACACTTCCCCAACTTTTTTGTAAACTTGTTTTTGAGAAAAACTTTTAAACATTTGAAACCATTAAATTCCCAATAACTTATGCCTATGGTTTGGGAGACCTTGTATATAGCTTTGGAGTTGATTGTATTGAGTCCTCAATCTTTCCTTGGTGGTGCAACTTTCATTAATGGGGTGCTACGTTAGACCCTAGCTCATCCACTACTTGAATATATAAAGGTATAAACCCTAATTATGCATTTAGGTTAGTTTTGTTACATGATTTTTTGAACTTGTTGATCCTTTCTATTAGGTTGTATGACTTTGTTTATGTTTATGCTTTTGTTGTCTTTGTTGTTGTTGTTGTCTTTAAAACCCAATAGTGGTATCAGAGACACCTTGCTCAAATTTCGTGTACATGTAATTATTGGTTTCATGAAAATAATGAGATATAGATTGTATACATTCATTGGGAAATTGTATGTATAATTCATGTACATTATTGTTCATGTTTTTTAAGTAAAAGAAAAAACAATAACTTTGTTTTTTTATAATTTGGTTTTCCCTAATATTATGATCCTATTATCTTTTAATACTTTAATTTTAAGAGTTTTGTGGTATGGAAACATAAAAATAAAGGTTGTTTTGTTCTTATTTTATTTATTTAAATAATAAACTTGATCAAAATATCAGTTACAATAAAACCAAAATAGTGCAATTTTTTGATATTTTAATAGTGTCACAAAAGCTGTTTTTTGTATTAATTTTAGTTTTAAAAAAGTTTTTTGTGACGTTTTAGAATTATCCCTACATTGCTTTGTTTTAAAGTATTTTATGGATCCGATAACCAATTGTCTCTATTAGACCTATGTATGTGTGATGTTTCGTTGGCTGAATTAGTAAATTTGCGACTTGCTTGTCGTTTTATTTTTTATTAGTTGTATTGTTTTCTTTTATATTGTAAAAATATTAGATCAGAAAAAAATTGTATCGGAATAGAACTTGTAATAAAAAAAGATTGAAGACCACCAAAGGAGTTATGGTGATTGTAATAAAAAAAGATTGAAGACCACCAAAGGAGTCCAACAAAGTGCCACACATGCATCAAGAGTCGGCCACGGAGCAAGTGTGAGTCATGTATCATTGTGATTGTTATCCCTTAGAGACGACCATATGACGTTTTGAAAATAAAATGAATATTGTAAAAAGTGTTTATAAATGATTTTCGAATGTTTTAAAACATGATTAGTAGCCTAATAGTTAAGTTAAAGTGTTTTAACTTAATAATATTGTTATAAGTTAACAATAGATTTTGAAAGTAAATTTGACAAATATAAAGAATTTTATAAGTCTAATTTTAAAGTGTTTAAAAATGACCGCTTTGCCAAAAGAGGTTAAAATATTTTAAAATTTCTTAAAAGTTAACAAACAATCATGATTGGCAAAATAAAAGAGTTTTATACGAATTTTAGAAGTTTTAAAATGATGGCATGTCACAAACGTTTTAACCTACATAAATCAAAACCGTGTTTTATAAAATGTAAATCGCATGCTACACATGAAATACACACATTTAACTAATTGGCTTTTGGTGTAGAAAGTGTCATAGCTAACGCACCGGTTAGACTGTTAGTCAAAATGATGTGACGTTTGCGATACTCGAGGACCTCGGGTCGAATCTCACGTGGTCTTTGCATGAGTCATTTACCAGCCGAGCTTGTGATTCACGACAAACCCGTCATGATCAAAGATGATAATGGAAGGGATTAACCTGCCAATCGACATAAAGTCATTAAATCCCAACAGATCTAGGAATTTTATAGTTATTGAAATTGGAAAAGAATGTTGCCTACCTAAGTAGCTTCTAGTTGCAATTACTGAAAACCTCTTTGTGATTAGAAGTGAAATATAGACCTAGCTTTGTCAAAATAATTTTGGAAGTTATTTTTTAAGGAAATTATTTAAACTACTAACTAAAACTCTAATTTTATAGAAGTCAATAGATGGAAGTTCATCTGTCACCAAATTTACACTACGTGGTCTCCTCAATCAAACTAAGCTCAACGACATAAATTATGCGCGTTGGTTCCAAAACTTGGGGAATGCTCTCGATTTTGTTGGAAAGCTTTATACCATTGAGGAACCAGTTCCTAAGGTTTCTCTAGCCAGATCTACTAGTGTTGAAATAGAAGATCATCAAAGGCGTCTAAATGATTTAAAAGACATATCATGTCATATGTTAGGCACCATGATTCCTAATCTTCAAAGAAGCTTGAGAAGTCTTGGTGCATATGATATGATTAACCGACTTAAGGATATTTTCCAAAGGTGTGTTAAACAAGAATAATTTAAAGTCATGAAAGCCCCATTGGGATGTAGGTTGGATGAGGGAAAAGTGTTAATACATATATGATCAAGATAAAGGGGTATATTGACAGATTGTGGGCGTTAGGATTTCCAGTAAGTCGGGAGTTTGTCATGGACCTTGTCCTCAACTCGTTGACCAGTTCTTATGATGAGTTTATTTCAAACTTCAACATGAAGAACTTGAAAGTGTCTCTCTATAGTTACAAGGCATGTTGAAGAAAGTAGAATTTGACATGGTCAAATAATCCAACACCACTTTTCCCCCAGAGGAGGTAGCAAGAGGAAAATGTCAGAACCTATCAAGGGAATGATTATATTTAACACAACACAATCTATAAATCTTGAGAAGCCATATTGTTTCCATTGCAAGGAAATAGGATATGGAAAGCATAGATGTCCGAGATATCTGATGAAGCTAAAGAAGTTGCAAGTCAAAGAATATGGCGTTTCAAGTATATATATATATATATATATATATATATATATATATATATATATATATATATATATATATATATATATATATATATATATATATATATATATATATATATATATATATATATATATATATATATATATATATATATATATATATATATATATATATATATATATATATATATATATATATACAATACTGACACTAAATGTATAAGGACAAAAAGGAAACAGAAGGCTAAATCATGGAGAGTTGCATCAAATCATGGACGACGAGCAGATTACTTCTATCCATATGACTTTTTTATGATATTTAACGAGAAAAACCGAAATGGTCAAACTAAAAAAAAGACTTTATCAATAGTAAGTATACAAACAAAAACTAAAATTTTAACCATTTTGTTTGAAACAAAAACACTTAAAAAAAACAACAAGTCGAATGAGGAAAAAGTTTGGCCAATAAAGTTAACCAAAAGTAAAGCACCGTTTCTAACCATAATAGCCTTAGAATTATTACTTGGCGTTAGGGAGAGCATGCTACCTTGATTGAATGTTATATGAGAGCTCTCACTAGAGTCCATGTAGTAGTTGTTATCCCATGGTTGGTAAATAGACAATGACTTAAAAATGGATTCTAAATTAGTGTACTATGGAGTGCTTTGTTGAGTAGTTGTGTGACCATGAAAAGACAAAGTCGGGGCTGATCCGGGTTCATTTGGGCTTGAAATAGAGAAGGGGAGGTGGACCTCAAGCTATGTTAGATGGCCAAGAGGGACTTATTAAGCAGTCAACAGATTAGTAAACAAAGGATATTGGTTCGACTATTGCATAGGCTAGATTGGGTCGAGTGTTGGGCTCGAATAGAAAAAAAATGGGAGTTGCAGGCCCATAAAAGGGCGGTTCGTTTACAAAATTGGGGCTCCTGTAGTTGGCAGCAAAATACGGATGTCATGTTCCTTAACCGTAGCATGCTTGGCCATTTCCGAATATGTCTTAATGTGATTTCGATTGGGTGTTGCCTACAAGAGGGTTAATATTTATATAACCATTAGAATTACCACCTTGAAGCTGAAGGGTTTTCTAGCAAACAATGAACAAATAATCTCTTATGGTTCACATGCAAACCTAGAAATATCTATGTTTTCTTCTATGAAGATAATAAACTAAAGCCTAAAGGAAACAATTATTTCTAAAGATCAAAACTGAGAAAACCAACCTTTTGATCTTATGATCCTTGAAGCTAGCAGCACAAATGTCCTGCCTCAAATGGTGTCATACCCAAGCAATGGAGAAGACAGTCCAGCAGAGTTTTTCTGGTTGAAATTGGCGTAGGTTTTAGGGTGGCCAGGTGCCTCCTTTTATAGCCTCCAAGGGTTACAGCTGAAACCCTAAGGAGCCTCCAAATGGGCGAGCCTGCTGACTAAATGGACCAAGCCTTTTCTAAACCCTAATAGGGTTTCGCCAACCATGGAGAATCCTTCCATGGTGGCGCCACTTTTGGCCCCTGTCCACTGGCCAGTTATTTATTCAACTATTAAATAAATACAAACCAGTCCCTGCACTTTTAATTAATTAATTTAATCACTGAATTAAATCCAATTAATTCTAGATTAAATCTTAATTAATTATTATAGTTTCTAATTAATATATTAACACTTAAATATATTAATAAACCATTTAATTAATTCTATTGATTTATTAAACAATTAATAAATCAACCTTTTACTCTACTGAACTCTATCCTAACCTCCAGCTATGAGGGCAACCCAAATGGACTTTGTTTCAATTAACAAGATAAATATAAATATAAAGTCATGGCTTAGACACCTAGTCCAACAGAAGCACTATTAATCTTGTCTCTATTTTTGTTCCTTTTTTTTTCGATTTCCCGAAGTGATTTGTGCTGGAAAAAAGAGTGGGACCCGAAGACAAAGAGGATAAAGGGAAGTATCAGATTATTCTTACACGAGACTCATGGAACAGAAGCATACTTTTTCTTGCGGGAACAAGGGAAATGGTTTGGTATTTATAATGGCTTCAACGATACTATGTTATGACGTGGGCAATTGATCTAATATTTGCATGACAACCTCAATTTTAGTAATTGGATAATCAACATCGGAAAGTGCATCAATGATGTTTTCGAGTGAATGACAAAATTCCGTGATAGAAAATGACCTTTTTTAGTGGTTCAAAATTGATCTTGTAATTGTAACATATTAGATATTTTATTGTTTAATAAAAACTCATCAAGTTTGCCACAAAGGTCTTTTGCAGTGCAATTGTCACTTGATATCATTTAAAGTAAGTTTTTCTCACACGTGGAGTAAAACTAAACTCTAAAAACAATGGAATATCAATATTCATCATGATCGCCAAAGGATTTTGATTTTCCGTTGATACGACTAAGGATTTTCCATTGACATCAACACCAAAGTTTATACTTAGAAGCGCCAACCGTAAGTTTGAAACAAAATTGGGAATATATGTTTGTGATTACATACATGAGTTAACGAGAGGACGAGACAGAAAGGGGTCCATGAGGACGAAATGGCAGGGGTCGACATGACTAACACGAAAGTGAAGTTTAAAAGAAATAAGAGGAATAAAATGAAAAACTAGAGTGTAAGAGGCTTACTGCAGACAAGAGGATGTAGGGCCCGATATTACTAAACTTGAAGAAGATGATGACGATGGCAGGAAGACAACCGGCAGTACGACTCCAATTAAGACAGTAGGAGTTTGATGTCATGCGTGTTGGTGATTTGTAAAATTACCAATATGTATTTAAGTGTAATGGATTAATTTTGTTGACCGAATGTGATCTTGACAAACATTAAACAAGTAAGGAAGGTGTGGAGTACACACTTGTTTGAATTTGATCAAGTTACAAAGTAAACTGTCAGTTAGAAATTCAATTTTCAAAAAATTAGTCTGACACAACCCGTGTTTATTTTACACGACCCGTGTAAATTTCTGCATTTTGACAGAAGCAAGTTTGATGCATTACACGACCCGTGTCAGAATTACACGACCCGTGTAAGTTTCTGCATTTTGACAGAAGCAAGTTTGAGGCATTACACGACCCGTGTCAGAATTACACGGGCCGTGTAAGGCATTACACGACCCGTGTCAAAATTACACGGGCCATGTAACGCGCCCAGTGACAGTTTTTGACAGGTTTTATAGCCGTTTTGGTCATTTTTCTGGGTACGAAAACATTATCTTTCTCTCATTCTCTGGTCTAGAATTCACTCTGAATCTTATCCAATCAAAGATTTGATTGTACCATCAAAATACTTTGATTGGAAAGTGATTCTTACACGATTTTCAGAGATCCAAGCCATTGTTCATCCCCATTTCTAACAAAAATCAAAGTATTTTCTGCAACAATGGCAAATGAAACTTCTGTGAAAGATATGACAAGCAAATTTGACAAGTTAACCAAGTTTGAAGGCCAAGACTTCCGGAGATGGCAAAAGAAGATGCACTTTCTTCTCACAACCCTCAAAGTGGTGTATGTTCTAAGTACTCCCATGCCTGAAGTTGTTGAAGATGAACCCCTGGAGGCAACAAGAAGGAGATCAAAGTTGGAGAACGATGATTACATATGTCGTGGTCACATTCTCAATGGTATGTCTGATTCTCTGTTTGATGTTTATCAAAATGTTGAATCCGCAAAAGAACTATGGGATTCGTTGGAATCCAAGTACATGGCTGAAGATGCTTCTAGTAAGAAGTTTCCTGTAAGCAATTTCATGGGATACAAAATGATTGATTCCAGGCCTGTGATGGAACAATACCATGAAATGTTAAGGATTTTGGGACAATTTGCTAAACACAATTTGAAGATGGATGAAGCCAATAAGTTTAAAGGTAAAAGGAAGTTTAAAGGGAAAGATGACAAGTCTTCAAACAAAAAGGCTAAGTTGGTTTGTTGGGGTTGTAACAAACCGGGTCATCTCAAGAAAGATTGTCGCCTTCGTAAGGTAAACAAGGACAAGGATGTGGGTCCAAGTGGATCTAAGGATCCGGACAAGCAACAAGGTCAGAAATCTGATTTTATTCAAAATCTTAAATATGTGCAGAATTATGTTTCTGTGATTTCTGAAGCATTCTATGTACAGGATGATGATGTTGCATGGTGGGTTGATTCAGGTGCAACAAGTCATGTTTGCAAGGTTCTTCGTTGGTTTAAAGACTATCAACCAATTGAAGATGGGCCTGTTGTAAAGATGGGAAATGTTGCTACCGAACCAATCAAGGGACTAGGATCTGTTTTACTCAACTTTACTTCTGGCAAATGTTTATCTTTAGACAATGTATTGTATGTACCGAGGATTCGAAAGAACCTCTTATCTGAAATTGTATTAAGTAAGTGTGGTTATAAACAAGTACTAGAAAGTGACAAGTATATCTTGTCAAGACATGGTACTTTTGTTGGATTTGGATATGTATGTAATGGTATGATTAGGCTTAATCTTAATTATCCTTCTTATGATAATTCGATTTGTATGGCTTCAACTAGTACTAGCAATAGTTTGAATAAATCACAATTATGGCATGCTAGACTAGGACATATTCATTACAAGAGATTAAAAGACATGTCTAAAATGAGTATGATTCCTGCTTTTGATATGAATATTGAGAAATGTAAAACTTGTATGTTGACTAAAATCACTAGACAACCTTTCAAAGATGTTGTTAGGGAAAGCAAGGTGTTGGAACTCATACATAGTGACTTGTGTGATTTCCATGCAACACCTTCCCTAGGAAACAAAAAGTATGTTGTTACTTTTATTGATGATGCATCTAGATATTGTTATGTCTATTTATTGCATTCTAAAGATGAAGCTCTTGATAAATTTAAAATTTATAAACAACAAGTAGAGCTACATAAGAATGAGTTAATAAAGGTTTTGCGTACGGATAGGGGTGGTGAATATTATGATCCGGTTTATTTTGAATCTACCGGAATAATACACCAAACCACTGCTCCTTATACACCATAACAAAATGGTGTAGCTAAAAGGAAGAATAGGACCTTGAAGGAAATGGTTAATTCCATGTTGTCCTATTCTGGTCTTAGTGAAGGATTTTGGGGTGAGGCTATGTTAACAGCCTGTTATATTTTGAACCGAACTCCAAACAAAAAGAGTAAGGCTAGTCCTTATGAACTTTGGCATAAAAAGGTGCCAAATTTGAGTTATCTCAAGGTTTGGGGTTGTAGAGCTGTTGTAAGACTCACTGAACCAAAAAGGAAAAACTTGGGAGAAAAGGGTATAGATTGTATCTTCATTGGGTATGTTGAGCATTCCAAGGCATATAGATTCTATGTTATAGAATCTAATGACTCGGTGTCTGTGAACACTGTTATAGAGTCAAGAGATGCTATCTTTGATGAAGAGAGATTTACTTCTATACCTAGACCAAGGGACTTGATTCAGCAATCTTCTAGCAAGAACACAACTCAAGGAGAAAATGTCTCTGCTGGTACAAGTTCTGTACCTGAACCTAGGAGGAGTACTAGGACAAGAAAAGCTAAGTCTTTTGGATCTGATTTTCAACTTTATTTAGTTGAAGGAACGAGAGATGAGACCATCTCTGAACATCAATATTGTTATATTATTGAGGAGGATCCAAAGACATTTAGTGAAGCTATGGCTTCAAGAGATGTTCATTTATGGAAAGAAGCTATTCAGGATGAAATAGATTCTATCATGCATAACAATACTTGGGCATTGGCTGATTTACCTCCTGGATGCAAGGCATTAGGATGTAAATGGATCCTCAAAAGGAAAATGAAAGTAGATGGCACAATAGATAAGTATAAAGCCAGATTGGTTATCCAAGGCTTTAGGCAAAAAGAAGGTATTGACTTCTTTGATACTTATGCTCCTGTGGCTAGAATATCTACTATTAGATTATTGTTGGCTCTTGCAGCAATACATAATCTTGTAATTCATCAAATGGATGTGAAAACTGCATTCTTGAATGGTGAATTAGATGAGGAGATTTACATGAAACAACCTGAAGGGTTTGTGATGCCTGGACATGAAAACAAGGTTTGCAAGTTAAAGAAATCATTATATGGTTTGAAACAAGCACCAAAACAATGGCATCAAAAATTTGATGATGTGATCTTGTCTAATGGTTTTGCATTAAACCAAGCTGACAAGTGTGTATATAGCAAATTTGATACTTCTGGAAAAGGAGTTATAATTTGTTTATATGTAGATGATATGTTGATTTTTGGTACTAGTCAAGATGAAGTTGACAAAACCAAGAAATTCTTATCATCTAGTTTTGACATGAAAGACATGGGGGAGGCGGATGTGATTCTTGGTATAATAATCAAGCATGGAAACAATGGTATTTCAATCACTCAATCTCATTATATTGAGAAGATATTGAAAAAGTTCAACTTTGAGAATTGTTCTCCTGTTAGTACTCCTATAGATCCTAGTCTTAAGCTTCTACCTAATAAAGGATCTCCTGTGTCTCAACTAGAATACTCAAGGGCTATTGGTTGTCTTATGTACGCCATGATTAGCACTAGGCCTGATATTGCTTATGCTGTAGGAAAGCTCAGTAGGTATACTAGCAATCCTAGTTCACATCATTGGCAAGCCATAAATAGAGTATTCAAGTATTTGAAAGGAACCATGGATTATGGTTTGACATACAGTGGATACCCTTCGGTGTTAGAAGGTTATTCAGATGCTAGTTGGATTAAAAATTTGGAGGATCACTCCTCCACAAGTGGTTGGGTATTCCTTCTAGGAGGAGGTGCTATTTCTTGGGCATCCAAGAAACAGACTTGTATTACAAGTTCAACCATGGAATCTGAATTCATAGCATTGGCTGCTGCTGGAAAAGAAGCAGAGTGGCTAAGGAATTTGATTTATGAAATTCCATTATGGCCTAAACCGATATCTACCATTTCTATCAGGTGTGATAGTGCTGCAACTTTGGCTAAGGTTTATAGTCAAGTGTATAATGGTAAGTCTAGACATTTAGATGTTAGACATAGTATGATTCGTGAACTCATAACGAATGGTGTGATATCTGTGGAGTTTGTAAGAACTCAGTTAAATTTAGCCGTGTTAGGATATAACAAAACAAGTTAGGCACTTCCAACAAACGATAAACGATTCCGAAAACACGCGGAAATAAAATGGAGAATAACGGCAAACTAAAAAAAACTGGAAAATCGGAACACAATATTTAACGTGGTTCGGTCACGGGATCACGACCTACGTCCACGGGCGAACGAGAGAGAGAGGGTTTTATTAACACCAAGAAATTACAATCATACAAGGCTAAACTACACTTGTAGTCTGACCACTCACAAGAAAATATCACTCGCACTTTTGGCTGCCAAACTGGACCCTGCACAAAAGGCTATCTCACAAAATCGTGATATATCTATCTATGTGTTTGTGTTTCTTTGTGTTTGTGTTTGTGTGGTGCATTGTTCTTCAACCAAAAACCTCATATTTATAGGCTTGGGAATGAATGTGAAATTGTGAAAAAAGAAGAGGCTATGGTTGGCAAATGAGAACAAGTTATTTGTTTCCCACATGTGTGTTTCCCCACTTTTTTTGACTAAATGTTCACACTCCAAGCCTCCATATTCTTAACAATCTCCCACTTGGAGGCTTGAACAACTTTCTTTGCCCTCCAATTCATGCAACAATTCTTCCAATCTCTCTCGCTCCTGCCATCCCTCCTTTTCAAACTTCTGGAAGGCCAGTTGAAGTCATACAAAACTTCAACTTGTCTGTGGTAACCACCTTGGTGAACATATCTGTTGGATTCTTTGTTCCAAGGATTTTCTTTAGATTCAGAGTTCCATCATTGATTAACTCTCGAATGAAATGGTACCTCATTTGAATGTGTTTCGTTCTATTATGAAACACCGGATTCTTTGCTAGGTGAACTGCACTCTGGTTGTCACAATGCAGTACACAATCCTCCTGTTGCATTCCAAGTTCTGATAGGAAGTTCTTCAACCATATAAGCTCCTTGGCTGCTTCTGCAATAGCCATGTACTCTGCTTCTGTGGTTGAAAGAGCAACACTCTTCTGTAACCTGGACATCCAACTGATTGTCGTACCTCCGATTGTGAACACATAACCTGTTGTGCTCTTACCCGAATCCACACATCCACCCAAATCTGCATCGGCAAACCCTTCTAAGACTACCCCCTTTCTCCTGAAACATAGGGCAATCTCAGCTGTTCCTTTCAAGTAGCGTAACAGCCACTTTACTCCTTCCCAGTGCTCTTTTCCTGGATTTGACATAAATCTGCTTACTACTCCCACTGCATGAGCAATATCTGGTCTTGTGCATACCATTGCATACATCAAACTACCAACTGCAGATGCATAAGGAACTTAAGCCATCTGTTCTTTGTCTTCTTCCGTCTTTGGGGATTGCTTCTTTGAGAGTTTCTGACTTCCCAAAGGTGTATTTCTTACTTTAGCATCTGCCATGCTGAACTTTTCTAAAACTTTCTTGATGTACTTTGTTTGCGAAAGTTTTAATGTACCGGTAACTCTGTTCCTGGCTATGCTCATGCCCAATATCTGCTTAGCAGCCCCTAAGTCCTTCATCTCGAACTCTCTAGACAACTGCTTCTTAAGCTTGTTGGTCTCCTGCATGTCGGATCCAGCTATCAACATGTCATCAACATATAATAACAGGATGATGTAAGAGGAGTTGAATTTCTTCAAGTAGCAACAGTGATCCATCTCACATCTGTGATACCCACTCCTCTGCATGAAGCTATCAAACTTCAAGTACCACTGTCTTGGAGCTTGCTTCAAACCATACAGACTTTTCTTTAACTTGCACACCATGTTTTCCTTACCAACTGTTGGGAAACCCTCTGGTTGTGCCATATAGATGTCTTCTTCCAGGTCGCCATGGAGAAAAGCTGTTTTCACATCTAGCTGTTCTAGATGGAGATCTTCAGAGGCTACAATTCCCAAGACCATTCTGATTGTAGTCATCTTCACAACTGGGGAGAAGATATCATTATAATCGACCCCTCGTTTCTGTTGGAACCCTTTGACCACTAATCGTGCCTTGTATCTTTTACTGCCATCAATCTCATCCTTTACCCGAAACACCCACTTGTTCTGCAGTGCTTTCTTCCTTGTTGGGAGCTTGACCAAGGACCAAGTCTGGTTCTTGTCAAGTGAGCTCAATTCGTCTTCCATAGCCTTCTTCCACTGTATGGAATCTTTCATCCTCAAGGCCTCTGGATAGGACTCAGGTTCACCATTTTCCGTCAACAACAAGTAATTAGCTGATGGAGAATACCTAACTGGAGGTCTTCGTACTCTAGTAGATCTACGAATAGTAGGAGTTGATGTCTCTACATCATCTGCAACCCCGTCTTCAGAACTACTGTCATCTGTGCTCCCACTATCTCCATATACATCAGAGCTCCCACTACTTCCTGAACTTTCACCTATCTCTGGAGTACTGATAGGTTTCACAATGTCATCTTCAGAGATTTCTTCAAACTCGACTTGACTTTCTGCTTTCTCTGGTGGCTTGTTCTTTCCTAAGCTCTCTGCAAGTTCATCTTTATATAGGACGTTCTCGTTGAACACCACATCCCGGCTTCTGATAACCTTTTTATTTTGGTTATCCTAGAAGCGGTACCCCATGTCATCCAACCCATAGCCTATAAAAGTGCATTTCCTTGCCATTGCCTCTAGCTTGTCTCTCTCCGAGTCTTTAACTTTGACATAAGAGACACAACCGAAAACCTTCAAGTGTTTGAGAGAAATTTCACGACCTTGCCATTCCTCTTCTGGAATCTTGAACCCTATAGGGACTGAGGGTCCTCTGTTTTTTAAATATGCCGCTGTGTTGACCGCATCTGCCCAGAACATCTTGGGTAAACCTGCATGCAGTCTCATGCTCTTAGCCATTTCGTTCAATATACGGTTCATCCTCTCAGCTACTCCATTTTGCTGAGGTGTCTCTGGAACCGTTTTCTGCATTCTGATTCCCTGGTCAGCACAGTAATCAACAAATTCTTTACTACTGTATTCGCCCCCATTGTCTGATCTGAAACACTTGATCTTCAAGTCTGTTTCATTTTCCACAGTAGCTTTCCATTTCTTGAAAGTGCTGAAAACTTCAGACTTATGCTTTAAGAAATAAACACAAACCTTCCTTGTGCAATCGTCGATAAACGTGACATAGTATCGGGATCCTCCCACTGAAGAAACTGAAGTGGGACCGTAGACATCTGAATGAACTAGCTCCAATTTTCCGGACTTGTGCTGATGACCAACCTTCTTGAAAGTAACTTTCTTCTGTTTGCCAAGAACACATGGCTCACAGAAATCGACTTTCACAGTCTTCAGCTTTGGTATTCTTCCTTTGGAAACTAGCATCTTCATTCCCTTCTCACTCATATGCCCAAGTCTTTGGTGCCATAGAGTAGATACCCCAACTTCTTCAACAGCGTGTGCTTCGGCATCAGAAACTTCCACCATATAAAGTGTACCCCGCTTCTGTCCTCTAGCAACAACTAAATTCCCCTTTGTCACCTTCCATTGATGATCACCAAATGTAACATGGTGACCTTCATCATCAAGCTGCCCCACGGATATTAACATCCTCTTCAAGTCAAGAATGAACTTGACATTCTTCAAAGTCCAATCTGTTCCTAAAGTTGTCTTGAGGACCACATCCCCAACACCTGTAATATCCAGGCTCTTGTTGTCTGCTAGTCTGACCTTTCCTTTGTACTGCCAGAAATTCTACATTACTTCTCTGGAATTACTAGCATGGAACGACGCACCAGAATCCATGATCCAGGATTCTGTTGAGTTTTCAACATAGCAAATGAGCGCATCATCTTCAGAATCTACTGCCATATTGACTTCCTTCTTGCCTTTGTCTGCCGAAGGCTTTGGGCACTGATTTCTGAAATGACCATTCTCTTTGCAGTTCCAACAGGTAACATCAGTCCTGTTTTTCTGACCACCTCTCTTTCTCGACTTCGATCTTCCTCTACCACCGCCTCCTTTGTTGGGCCTTCTTCCTCTGTCTTCTGTACTTAGGAGACTACTGGAAGATTCTCCGGCACTCCGTCTTCGCACATCCTCTCCAAGGATTAAGTCGCGAATACCTTCGAATGACAGCTTAGCACTTCCGGCTGAACTGCTAACTGCTGTTACTATACCGGACCAACTCTCATGCAACGAAGATAATAACAGCAACGCCTGGACTTCGTCTTCAAATCCAATATCAACAGATATCAATCTTGATATTATTGAGTTGAATTCATTCACATGATCTGTCACCGAGCCGCCTTCTTTCATCTTCAGATTCACCAACTGCCGAATCAAGAAAACCTTATTTGCCGCTGAAGGTTTTTCGTACATATTAGACAGCGCATTTATCAGATTGAAGGTTGTCTTTACACTGACAATATTGTATGCTACATTCTTTGCCAATGATAACCTTATAACTCCAAGTGCCTGCCGATCTAATAAGTCACATTCTTCCTGCGCCACCGTTTCAGGTTTTATTCCGAACAGTGGTAGGTGTAATTTTTTCTGGTAGAGATAATCTTTGATTTGCATTCTCCAAAATCCGAAATCGTGACCTTCGAATTTTTCGATCCTAACTTTCCCATCTTCAGCCATAGCTCGGAAAAATAATATTTTATAAGGCCAATCGAAACCTCGTTTCTGATGTGGAAGATCAGACTAAGCTGCAACCACAGAGCATACACGAGATACGACTTCCTTTAAACCCGGAGCTCTGATACCAGTTTGTTAGGAATAACAAACCAAGTTAGGCACTTCCGACAAACGATAAACGATTCCGAAAACACGCGGAAATAAAATGGAGAATAACGGCAAACTAAAAAAAACTGGAAAATCGGAACACAATATTTAACGTGGTTCGGTCACGGGATCACGACCTACGTCCACGGGCGAACGAGAGAGAGAGGGTTTTATTAACACCAAGAAATTACAATCATACAAGGCTAAACTGCACTTGTAGTCTGACCACTCACAAGAAAATATCACTCGCACTTTTGGCTGCCAAACTGGACCTGCACAAAAGGCTATCTCACAAAATCGTGATATATCTATCTATGTGTTTGTGTTTCTTTGTGTTTGTGTTTGTGTGGTGCATTGTTCTTCAACCAAAAACCTCATATTTATAGGCTTGGGAATGAATGTGAAATTGTGAAAAAAGAAGAGGCTATGGTTGGCAAATGAGAACAAGTTATTTGTTTCCCACATGTGTGTTTCCCCACTTTTTTTGACTAAATGTTCACACTCCAAGCCTCCATATTCTTAACAAGCCGATCATTTAACCAAAGGGTTAGCGAGAGATCTTGTGCACAAGGCGGCTGTGGGGATGGGTTTAAAGTCCACCTAAAAATCTTTGATATTGAGATACCCAATTCTCATCTAATTGAACATTAGATGCTGAATTCAATGTGGAAAGCTTAATATTTGAAGATTGGAACACATTATTGTTTATATCATCCCAAGGTATGTGCTCAGTACTGCAAGTGAAGGAGGTTGAAATTTATTTTCTTAATAGTTCTTTGAAAAATTGCATATGCAGGTGCAAGAATAAAAGAACTACCTATATAAGCATGAAGTTTAGCTGCTTTAAGAAGCTTGGGACTTAGCTTTGTTATGCTTATTGAAGGATAGGACACAAGCTAGTAAAATATAGTGTCAAGTTAGAACTTATGAGAATGTAAACTGGTGTGTGTTATTATCTTCATGTATTCACTATGAATAGAAAGGGTTCAATCCTTGATATTCGAATATTTGGAATGTGTAATACACTAATGTGAAATTCAATCGTCACGATATTTCATTTATGCATCAGTTTTGTATAGTCATGTTTTGTTTAAGTTAATCAAGATTACACTTAAATGGGGGAGGTTTGTTGGTGATTTGTAAAATTATCAATATGTATTTAAGTGTAATTGATTAATTTTGTTGACCGAATGTGATCTTGACAAACATTAAACAAGTAAGGAAGGTGTGGAGTACACACTTTTTTGAATTTAATCAAGTTACAAAGTAAACTGTCAGTTAGAAATTCAATTTTCCAAAAATTAGTCTGACATGACCCGTGTTTATTTTACACGACCCGTGTAAATTTCTGCATTTTGACAGAAGCAAGTTTGAGGCATTACACGACCCGTGTCAGAATTACACGACCCGTGTAAGTTTCTGCATTTTGACAGAAGCAAGTTTGAGGCATTACACGACCCGTGTCAGAATTACACGGGCCGTGTAAGGCATTACACGACCCGTGTCAAAATTACACGGGCCGTGTAACGCGCCCAGTGACAGTTTTTGACAGGTTTTATAGCCGTTTTGGTCATTTTTCTGGGTACGAAAACATTATCTTTCTCTTATTCTCTGGTCTAGAATTCACTCTGAATCTTATCCAATCAAAGATTTGATTGTACCATCAAAATACTTTGATTGGAAAGTGATTCTTACATGATTTTCAGAGATCCAAGCCATTGTTCATCCCCATTTCTAACAATGCGCGATGAATATTGAAGCAGTAATGGAAAAACAATCAACTATTGTCGGCATCGTAGTCTTAATGCAGGCTGAGAGAAGCAGGCTCGATAACATATTGTAATATGGAAATAATCTATTTTAGGGGTTTTATTGCATACAATCAATATATAATACAACAGCTTACATTAATGACCCTATCCTATAAACATATAAAAAAATTAAACTATACAAATACTTTAACTTGTATATTTGGAAAAATTAGCTTCAAATTTTGTCAAATATTGTAAAAAAGACTTTTAAACGAAACTACAAAAACTTACAAAACAAATGCCTTTTATACAAATAATGCAATTGAAAAAAATACATTGTTATTATATGAACTTAAGCTAAGAGTAAAGTGAAAAAATGTTTTGTGCCCACAATTAACAAAATGAAGGGGTATATTGTAAAATATTAGAGTTTCATGGTGAAAAGAAACCCCCTCTTAATTTATAAAATATTTATATGAGGTTTACCAAGAAAAGATTTCCAATCATTATACATATTATAAATATATAAAAATATATCTAATTTATTACACATTTACATATACAATAATTGGAGATATTTAATTAGAAAATCAATTTTTTTTTCTAAAATTTAATTATTAATAGTTATATACATACAAATTGCTAATTTAAAAGTAATTCTCAGTAAACCTCTAAGTTTTGTGCCCACAATTAACAAAAGCAAGGGATATATTGTAAATATTAGAGTTCCATGGTGAAAATAAACCCCCAATTAATTTATAAGAATATTTATATGAGGTTTACCAAGAAAATATTTATCATTAAACATATTAGAAATATAAAAGAAATATGTACTTTATTACACATTTACATATATAATAATTGGATATAATTATTTCATAAACAAGGTAACAATATTTTCTAAAATTTAATTAATGAATAGTTTTATACATACAATTTGCTAATTTTAAAGTAATTATTAGAAAACATAATTAGAATATTTAAAGTAGCATTTTGGATCTCAGGTTAATCCGTACCATTTTTTGTCCTCCAAGATTCTTTCCACTTGTTTTCCTTTTCCCTTTTTAAATGACATTTAGGGATTTGTCTTGGGATTTTGAGATCCCAAATTTTGATTCCAACGATTTTATAGTTTATATTTTATAATATAAATGATATGTAAGGCTTATTTGCTTATGTATGAGTTAAGTTCGTATATATTTATTTATAACTAGTCAACTGTCAAATAAGTTTATTAAAATTTTAGCTAAACGTAAAGTATCAGATGAGAAAAAAATCTAAGTAGATTTGATATTTTTAACATCATTAATGTTCTATTAAAACAATACTACAATAGCATATTAGTATAGTAATCTAGGTTTTGTAATCATTAAACACATTGTTTATGAAAGATAGAACTTGCGAACAAAAAAGACTTGGCTGTAAGCTATATTGACTCGTAGAAAAACTATTTATTTGAACTTACTAGTTTTTTTTTTTTCCAGAGCGGCGGAATATCAATAAAAAAACGCTAGCGAGGCGCTAGAGAAAAACAACAAAAAACATTACAAGAAATAAGAAGCAGGGTTACCAGACCAAACATTCCAATTAAACGAACTACGCTTATCTCTAAATTTAAACCAATTGAACGCCTCAATCATAATTTCATCCGCCGTATACGACTCCGACGATTTTATTGAAGACCAATCTGTTGCCAGTCTTCCAGATATACCAAATAGTAGCAAAGACCAAAACAGTCTGGAATTTCCGTAAGCCAGAGGGAATGCCATCAGCCTTCAACAAAACGAGAAGGCTGCTAATGTCAACAGGCAGCATCGAAAAGGAATTAGACCATCTAGCCACCAAACGCCACACATCAGCAGAGAAATTGCAACCAAAAACAGCCATCGTTACTGAATTTCCAAATCCACGAGTCGCTATTATCAGAAAAAGCGATGCTTCTCATCAAGTTGTTGATATCTTCCAGCTCCTTTGTTTCTTGTCATCTTCTAATGTTTCGCCTCCAACTCCATCTATCGCCTTGAGAAATAAAAGATTTTTCAGAAACGAGATAGTTTTTATTAGCTTCAATTGAAGATAAATTTGGAAAAACGTCTTTTAAAATCACATTATTAAACCAATGGTCATTCCAAAAATGAGTGTAGTCTCCCTTTCCAATTTTTCTAATCAACGCCTCTTTAAAGGAGATGCCTCTTTCTAACAACTCATCTTCAATCTCTTTAATTGATCTCCAAGTGCCTTGGATACTTTTCAACTCGATGGGCTTCTCATCAATAGTGCTTATTTTATGAATCGACTTAATATAAGAAGACCAAAGCTATTTGGTTGATCTTTTATCCGCCACAACCATTTCGAAAGAAGAGCTAAGTTCATATCACTAAGATATCCAATTCCAAGACCACCCATGTGCTTGGGTCTAACCATTACATCCCAAGCAACCCAATGAATCTTCTTAATGCTATCATGCCCACCCCAAACAAATTTCCTTCTAATACGCTCGATGGCTTCGACAACTTTTATAGGATCTCTAAATAAAGAAAAGAAATATAGGGGAAGACTACTAAGGACAGATTTGGCGAGAGTAAGCCTTCCACTGAAAGAGAGCAATTTAGCCTTCCAAATGGAAAGTCTTGACTGAATTTTGTTGATGACAGGTCTCCAAAATGTTGACATCTTCATATTCGCACCGATTGGGACACTAAGGAAATAACAGGGGAAAGAAGCCGGCTCACAAGAAAGAATGCTTGCAAAACGGACAGGCTCAACGTGATCAACTCCAACTCCAAAAACTTTCTTGTTAATATACTTTAAGACTCAAAGCAAGAAAACATCTAAGGATCCTGTTAAGATTAAAAAGATTCGTTTCCGACAATTCTCCAATGAAAGTAACATCATCCGCATATAAAATATGAGAAATAGTAGGACCGTTCGGGAGAGCAATCCCGTCAAATATGTGTTGATAGTTACCATCCGACTTATACATCTATTTAAAGTTCTCTAACTTTTTACATGGAAATACTCAAATATAATAAATTTTAATATGTTTATATATTACACCCATTAATAATAATATTTTCAAGTCAATAACCTAATTTTGATCAATAACTACTTTTTATCGATGAGATTTATTGAAATTTGGGCCAATAGCTAGACTACATATGTAAATTCAAACGTTATATATTTTTAAATAGTGAAAGTACGTTTTCATATAAATGGTTCTTACTTTGTTGTGAAATGAACAGTTATTTCATTTTAAAATGTTGCAAAAAATAGCTTCATGAAAAGATCGAATTATCTTTGTATCACAGCATTCCATGAAAAATATATTAGCTTTGTACGTAAAAGTCGTGCATTTGTTAGGCAAACGACACAATCTATTTTCGAATTTCTTTTTCTTTGTTTTAAAATGACGGACAAAAATACATAAAAGAAATCTAACTAGACACTAGACAAAAGTCGCGTGAAGGAATAACACCAATATGGCCAACTAAACGCAAGACAAATTGCTCCTCTATCTACAAAAAGGAGATGATGGTGAAGGGAATTCATCTTTGGGAACATTATCGACCAACTTATTATATGGATGTCATATCAAATTTTCTCTTTTATTTCGATTCTATCTTTCTAAACTTACAAAACAGATAATTCATTTTTCTCAACTCACTCTCAACATACAAGTATTGAAGCATGTTTGAATCCCGTTCACTTCAATGCAGTTTATTTTGCTAGCTAGAGAAGAAGTGAAGAACCATCCCTTATATAATAGAGAACTTTGATTACTTTATATATTGATTAGGAAAAGTCCCAAATCACTCGTGGGATAAAAACCTCTAGCCTTCCCTTGCTCTATATAAGAAATTCTCAAGCAAGTTAGTTTTAACTTTGACATCGCAGCGGTTGTCATGCGGTCAAAAATAAGAAAATAAACCTCACTCTCACTTAGCACAGTGGAAGTCAGGGTCAATCCACAGGAGTTACGTGGTCGAGACAAGTGACAGATTACCAACTGCAGTGTCACGCTACAGTCAGAGGACCTAGTTCCTAACTTTTTTCCAAACAATCCCAAAAGACAATTCCAAACAAGCATTAACTAGACTAAAATCCACTAACTAAACCTTGTTACCTACTGAAATCAGAAGTACATCTCCAATTCATAAGCAATCAAAGGCAATCCAAACATCAAATACAATCCAATCAATCAAACTTTCATTCACAAGCATAAATACCGAAAAACTAAGCAAATAACAAAAACCAAATGATTATCATTAACCAAATCAGATCCAATAGGTTCAAAACAGTAACCAAACTTATTAAAAACAGAAACAAAGACTCAATGTCAATGGTTGTCACTCCCAAAGACACTAGCCACTATCACTAACTATTTAACTACTTGAAAATTAAAGATAAAAACATGAAAATACCAAAAGATGGTTGCTGAAGCTAAATCTCGGAGTCAAAGAGCCTTGGGGGTCGTTTTCACAACAGGTCTTCGTTAATTTTTTTTGACCTAAGAGCATCTATTTATAGTTGCAAAAATCTCGAGACCGCGCCGCGCATAAGTGGATCCCGCGTCGCGCTTAGGGGTTTATCCCCGTTTTATCGGCATTTGAATTCTTTCCACTGCCTCATAACCACGTCGCGCCTTGATGAATTCCGTGGCACGCGTACGTCTTTGCCTGATTTTGCCTTGATCTTCAACTTCTTCCAAATTGCACGCTTTTGGTCCCTGTTTTCATTATTTCTTTCCAAACAAGTGCTGGCACGAAAAGTGAGAATACCACGATATATATGATATAATTTCACTAAGAATATGTAACACCCGACTTTTTAAAACAAAATACACCCGAAATTTTTCATTTTTAAACATAGATACAACATACAAACCAACTATTTAGGTGTATAAGTTTATACAAAAGGGTACAAGTGTATCAAGGAGTACATAACAAAAGTAAACTCCTTCTAAGCCGGGCCGCTACAACAAAGATCCTATCTATGAGCTACATCTTTACCCTTAGCAGGGTCACGCTCACCTGCAGGGACAATTCACACATATATTGTGAGCCATAAAGCTAAATGAGTAATCATGTAAACAGTTTAGCATGTATATATATAATTAAGTTATCATAACTCAATACAATGTACATTCCTGTTTGAATCAACATTTGGATATCAATCCAATCTCCTAGCCACAAGGGCCGTTATTATTTAGATATCATATCCAATCTCCTAACCATATAGGCCGTTATTATTTGGATATCACATCCAATCTCCTAGCCATATCGGCCGTTTATTTTGGATACGAAATCCAATCTCCTAGCCACGGAGGCCGTTTACATTTGGATACAGAATCCAATCTCCTAGCCACGGAGGCTGTTAACATATCAATTGGGTAACTCAACTAACTTCTAGGTTACCATATCGAATGTTAAAGCTACTTCAAATATAAAAGAGTTCAATCAATACATATCATCTTAGATACAGTACAGATTACTAACCTGGTTTGATGTTCTATACGATCCTAGCTAATATCACAGAAGCTATAACGATCCTTTAAGGTCTCCCAGCACCTACATAATCACACACACACACCAAATAGAGATGAACACCTTGTTTTTCTACCATTCAAGCATGAAACTTTGCTCATAACAGTTAAAGCTCGAGATAGAAGCATTTCAACACATCCAAACAAGTGCATATGTTCAAATTCCAACCATTCACAGGTGGTTCTTCACCACAACTCGAAACCCACCCAAAACAACCAAATCAATCCATTCAAAAGGGCTAGAACCATAAACCTTATCTCCAATAAGTGATATATCGAAAATTACTTCAATCCTTTACGTTCTAGCCTTCCGATTTGGTCCTAATATGAAGAAGAAATGTTTTCTAGGTTTGAGAGGGTTTTTCAATCGAGAATTCCTAAGAAAAATGGCTGAAATCGCGTTTTTAACAAGTGGGGTCGGCACGAAACCCGACCCGGGTTCCAAAACCCGGTCCTGGTCCTTGCACAGCACGACCCGTGCTGATAGACCCAACCCGTGTTCTTGGCTGCTGTTTATTCTTCCGTCCGACAACCCGACCCGGTTTCCAAAACCCGGTCCGGGTTTTACGTAACACGACCCGGGTTGTAAAACCCGCTCCGGTTTGACGTTGTTTCCATTTCGTTGAATGTTTAAGACTATAACACGACCCGGGTTCTTCCAAATTGATTCTAAGTGTTGATTTTCATTTTTCAACATGACCCGGTTTAAACCGTACGACCCGATTTATTCCTTTTTAAGCGTTTTTCACGCGGAAACTCTATCTTAGATGTAATAAAAACATCTAACTTCTATAATATAGTTTCATATCGAATTTAAAATACGATTAGAGTAAATTTACTTACCGAAAGTAACATGGTATTACAAATTCTCCCCCCTTTAAAAGATTCCGTCCTCGGAATCAAGTAAAGAGTCGAGGGTATTTCTCCCTCAATTCGTCTTCAGTTTCCCACGTCATATCGGAACCTCTATGGTGTCGCCAAAGTACTTTAACCATTTTGATCTTCTTGTTCTGCAATTGTCTTACTTTTCGATCTAACACTTTCTCGGGTTGTTCCGGGTATCTTAGTTTTTCATCAACCTCAATTTCAGCCAGAGGTATTCGTTGGGATTCATCGAATAATGTTTTCCGCAAATGAGATACATGGAAAACATCATGAATACCTTGAAGTTCTTCTGGTAACTCTAACCGATACGCCACAGCTCCTATTCTTTGTGATATCCGAAACGGTCCAACGAAACGAGGACTTAGCTTTCCTTTCTTCCCAAATCGAATCAAGCCTTTCCAAGGGGATACGTTAAGCATCACCATATCCCCTACGCGAAATTCCAATGGTTTTACCCGCCTGTCAGCATATTGTTTCTGTCGGTTTTGGGCAACTTTCAAATGTTCCCGGATTTGTCTAATCTTTTCTTCAGTTTGGGCTATGATCTCGGGTCCGGCCAACGGCTTTTCCCCCACTTCAGTCCAGCAAGTCGGAGTACAACACGGTGCTCCGTACAACGCTTCATACGGGGCCATCTAAATACTGGAATGAAAACTATTATTGTAAGCAAATTCTACCAAAGGTAGATGATCTTCCCAACTCCCGCCAAAGTCTATCACGCATGTTCGAAGCATGTCTTCTAAAGTCTGAATGGTTCTTTCGCTTTGCCCATCAGTTTGTGGGTGATACGCGGTACTCATTAACACTTTTGAACCCAACTCTTCTTGAAGAATTTGCCAAAATCGGGAAGTAAATCTGCTATCTCGATCGGATACAATTGACGACGGTAACCCATGTCGACGAATTACCTCGTCAATGTATATTTTCGCCAACTTTTCGATTTTGAAATTTTTACTAATCGGTAAAATTGCGCCGATTTCGTCAATCGATCAACCACTACCCAAACAGTATCATGCCCACACGGTGTTCGTGGTAGTTTTGTTACGAAATCCATTGTGATATTATCCCATTTCTTTTCTGGAATTGGTAACAGTTGAATTTCGCCATACGGTTTCTGATAGTTCGACTTTACTTGCAAACAAGTCAGACACTTTTCTACATATCTTCCAATGTCTCTTTTCATTCCCGGCCACCAGTACATAGGTTTTAGCATTCGGTACATCTTGGTACTACCCGGGTGTACATCATATATGCTACAATGAGCATCTTCCAAAAGTAAACCCCGCGCCTCACCTTGCTTGGGCACCCACACACGGCCTCTAAAGGTCTTCAACCGTTGATAGTTTTCTACTAGATGCTTTATATATCTAACCATCCTTTTGCTTTTCACATTCTCGCGCTTACATGCCTCTTCTTGCACTACACGAATCAACTCGGGTAGTCGGCTCGCCACACCCATACATGCAGATGTAATCTTCAAAGGATATTGTTTTCGGCTCAGGGCATCTGCAACCATATTCGCCTTGCCGGGATGGTATAATATTTCACAATCAAAATCTTTGAGTAAATCCATCCACCTTTGCTGTCTCATGTTCAATTCTTTCTGGTCAAATAAATACTTCAGGCTTTTATGATCCGAGTAGACAACAAATTTCACGCCGTACAAGTAGTGTCTCCAAAGCTTCAAAGCTAAAATTACTGCAGCCAATTCGAGATCATGTACCAGGTACTTCTTCTCAGCTTTTTTTAATTGAAGGGATGCATAAGCAATTACCCGACCTTTCTGCATTAACACGCATCCAAGGCCCACCGGTGAAGCATCACTATAAACCACGTAGTCTTCCCCGTCTTGCGGTAAGGCTAAAACCGGAGCTTCACACAAGGCTTGCTTTAATTTCTGAAAGGCTGTTTGTTGTCTTTCCGCCCATTCAAACTTTTCACCCTTTTTGGTAAACTTAGTCAACGGGGCAGCAATCGAAGATAAATTCTCTACAAATCTTCTATAGTAACTCGCCAATCCAAGAAAACTGCGTATCTCCGTCGGACTCCGAGGCGGTTCCCATTTCATCACAGCTTCAATCTTTGTTGGATCAACTTTGACACATTCACTATTAATAACATGCCCAAGAAACTGTACTTCTCTTAGCCAGAATTCACACTTGGAAAACTTCGCGTATAACGTTTCTCGGCGAAGTAATTCCAATATTTGGCGTGAATGAACACCGTGTTCAGCCTGGCTTCGAGAATACACCAAAATATCGTCTATGAATACAATTACAAAAGTATCAAGGAACGGACGACATACTCTGTTCATAAGATCCATGAATGCTGCCGGAGCGTTGGTTAACCCAAAAGGCATAACCAAAAACTCATAATGACCATAACGAGTATGGAATGTGGTCTTCGGAATATCTGATTCTCGAATCTTCAACTGATGATACCCCGACCTCAGATCAATTTTTGAAAAATACGTCGCCCCCTGGAGTTGATCGAACAAATCGTCGATTCTTGGTAACGGGTATTTGTTTTTCACCGTGATTTTATTCAATTCCTGATAGTCGATACACATACGCATCGACCCATCTTTCTTCTTTACAAACAGAATAGGCGCTCCCCACAGTGACGAACTGGGCTTAATGAAACCCCGATCCAGAAGTTCTTCCAATTGTTTTCTTAGTTCCTCCATTTCTGAAGGTGCTAGTCGATAAGGAGCCCGAGCAACTGGTGCGGCTTCCGGAACTAATTCAATTGCGAATTCAATTTGTCTATCTGGCGGCAATCCGGGAAGTTCTTTAGGAAAAACGTCTGGATATTCGTTTACAATTTTCACACTTTCTTTTTCCACCTGATCTGAATTAGCAAAAAGCACGTATGCCTCCGTTACTGACACTACTCCGGGCTTGAGCAAAGGAAATAACCGGCATTCTCAAACGCGGTCGTTCGTCCTGGATTTTAATCCATGCCCCTTCTGGTGTTAAAACTGTAATATTGTTGTTTCTACAATCCATGTTAGCATATTTTGTTGCTAACCAATCCATACCCACAATTACTCCAAACTCCTTGGTAGTCATCAGCTTCAGATCTAAAGGGAAAGTGGTCCCGTAGATCTTAAGCTGACAACCTTCAATATGTTCCGACACCCAAACATACCTACCATCTGCCACTGCTACTTCCAAACTTTCATCCATAGGAGTTAAAGGAATATTTAAACGAGGCATCATAGACGTTGACATAAAACAATGCGTAGCTCCAGGATCAAATATTACGTATACGGGAATTGAATTTAGAGTGAATATACCTGAAACTACGTCAGTCTTTTCACGAGCCTCTTCCACTGTCATTTGGAATGTCTGTGATGCCACTGGTCCTCCCCGACCCTTTATCTCTTCTTTCTTTCCTCCCCGCTCCTCTCTGGGTTTATCACTAGGTGTTCCAGATTTCACCTGAGGACAGTTCGGACGAATATGATCTGTAGCCCCACATTGGAAACACCTCCGCTCCGCCCGACAGTCTCGAGCGATATGCCCTTGCCTTTCACTGTTACGACAACCTGACGACGGAACATCAGTTCGACAACTTCCAAAGTGCTTTTTCCTGCACTTTTCACACCACTTTCCTTCTTCTTTCAGACCTTTGTCTCTAAAATTGGACCCCGTCTGTTGCGACTTTTTCTGAGGCGTCCACGGTTGTTCCTCCGCTTTCCCTTTAGTTTCACTGACTTTCTTTTCCTCCTCCTGCCTCTGAAGTTCCGTCTCTCTTTCTGTGGCTCTATCCACCACCTGTCGGAAGGAAGACAACTGAAGCGGTTGCATAATTTCTCGAATTCGGGTTTTCAATCCCCACACGTATTTATCAAATTTTCTCTTCTCGGTGTTTATCTTGTGCTCAGCAAATCTGGCTTTTTCAAGAAAACTCATTGTATATTCTTGCACTGTATGAGACCCTTGTTCCAAGTGCAAAAACTCTTCTTCCAACCTTTTCACAGCCACCTCGGAACAATATTCTTCGTTGAATTTAGTTTTGAACTGTTCACATAATAAAGACTGGGTCAAGTCGGGACCCAATGATTTACTAAGTACTTGCCACCAATGTAACGCGTTTCCAGTCAACTGATTCATGGCAAACTCCACCTTGTCCCCTTCAGCACACTTACTAACTCGAAATACTTTCTCTGTATGCATCAACCACTCCATAGCATGTACTGGATTACCTGTTCCTGAGAATTCTTTGGGTTTACAGCCAAGGAAGGTTTTATAAGTGCATTCAACCTTTTTCCTGGAACTTCCTTCTCCTTGAACTTCTTTCTCAATGCGAACTCTGCTTTCCCCTTGACTCTCATTTTCAGGCTGCCTGTCGTGAACTTGCTTTGCAGTACTTTCATCACGTGCATTTATCAAGGTAGGTAACAGTTCACGTACCACATCGGCTACAATGGTGCGCAAATCTGGTGGATTTTCATTTGCTGGTCCACTCGCACCTCTTCCAACCGAGCCTTGAGAACGGGCCCGACCACCTCTCGAGGCTCCACGCTCCGAATTTCCTCATGTAGGATTACTTCTAGTACCTCTTATACTTCAAAATTCAATAATTTGTTAGGTTATATATATAATAACAAACTTATATACAACCAAGTGTTCAACATGTCTACTATCTCTCAAGTTTTAAGTCTAGGGATCTATTCTACAGACACCTAGTTCACTTAAACCACGCCTAGGATACCAACTTGTAACACCCGGCTTTCTAAAACAAAATACACCCAAAAATTTTCATTTTTAAACATAGATACAACCATACAAACCAACTATTTAGGTGTATAAGTTTATAAAAAAAGGGTACAAGTGTATCAAGGAGTACATAACAAAAGTAAACTCCTTCTAAGCCGGGCCGCTACAACAAAGATCCTATCCATGAGCTACATCTTTACCCTTAGCAGGGTCATGCTCACCTGCAGGGACAATTCACACATATATTGTGAGCCATAAAGCTAAATGAGTAATCATGTAAACAATTTAACATGTATATATATAATTAAGTTATCATAACTCAATACAATGTACATTCCTGTTTGAATCAACATTTGGATATCAATCCAATCTCCTAGCCACAAGGGCCGTTATTATTTGGATATCATATCCAATCTCCTAGCCATATAGGCCGTTATTATTTGGATATCACATCCAATCTCCTAGCCATATAGGCCATTTATTTTGGATACAGAATCCAATCTCCTAGCCACGGAGGCCGGTAACATTTGGATACAGAATCCAATCTCCTAGCCACGGAGGCTGTTAACATATCAATTGGGTAACTCAACTAACTTCTAGGTTACCATATCGAATGTTAAAGCTACTTCAAATATAAAAGAGTTCAATCAATACATATAATCTTAGATAAAGTACAGATTACTCACCTGGTTTGATGTTCTATACGATCCTAGCTAATATCACAGAAGCTACAACGATCCTTTAAGGTCTCCCAGCACCTACATAATCACACACACACCAAATAGAGATCAACACCTTGTTTTTCTACCATTCAAGCATGAAACTTTGCTCATAACAGTTAAAGCTCGAGATAGAAGCATTTCAACACATCCAAACAAGTGCATATGTTCAAATTCCAACCATTCACAGGTGGTTCTTCACCACAAATCGAAACCCACCCAAAACAACCAAATCAATCCATTCAAAAGGGCTAGAACCATAAACCTTACCTCCAATAAGTGAGATATCGAAAATTACTACCATCCTTCACGTTCTAGCCTTCCGATTTGGTCCTAATATGAAGAGGAAATGTTTTCTAAGTTTGAGAGGGTTTTTCAATCTAGAATTCCTAAGAAAAATGGTTGAAATCGCGTTTTCAACAAGTAGGGTCGGCACGAAACCCGACCCGGTTTCCAAAACCCGGTCCTGGTCCTTGCACAGCACGACCCGTGCTGATAGACCCGACCCGTGTTCCTGGCTGCTGTTTATTCTTTCGTCCGACAACCCGACCCGGTTTCCAAAACCCGGTCTGGGTTTTATGTAACACGACCCGGGTTGTAAAACCCGCTCCGGTTTGACGTTGTTTCCATTTCGTTGAATGTTTAAGACTATAACACGACCCGGGTTGGCCAACACGACCCGGGTTCTTCCAAATTGATTCTAAGTGTTGATTTTCATTTTTAAACTTGACCCGGTTTAAACCGTACGACCTGATTTATTCCTTTTTAAGCGTTTTTCACGCGGAAACTCTATCTTAGATGTAATAAAAACATCTAACTTATATAATATAATTTCATATCGAATTTAAAATACGATTAGAGTAAATTCAACTTGACCATCTATCTCTCTCTCTCTCTCTCTCTCTCTATATATATATATATATATATATATATATATATATATATATATATATATATATATATATATATATATATATATATATATATATATAGATAGAGAGAGAGAGAGAGAGAGAGAGGACTTTTTAGATAGAAATTCAGTGAAATCCTTGACCAATCCAAACCATTGATATAAGAATCTCTATGATGTCAATTTATATCAGCACAATGAAAATTGTTGACAATCATATGCTTTTATTTATTTACTCTATAATGGTCGTAAAGAATATTCCCGAAACAAATGAAATCCATATCTTGTGACCGATGTTTTGACTTCACAAATACTAGAAAATCATTCTTTTGACACTCTTGCTACCAAAAAAATCTATTTGACACATAAGTGTCCATTTGACATTCATAGTGCACAAATCCTATCATATGATGGATGGTAGTAGGTGGAAGAAGAAAAGAGAATGGGAGGCTTTTATAATCTATGGTGGTCCTCTTCTTAATTGATTAAAGGTCCACAAATCCAACTTCAAAGGATCACCACTTAATTGGTTCAAATTTTGGCTCCACTACTACGACCAAGAGACCATTAGTTACAAGTTCTTTCTTTGCATGTTCAAAGGCTTATATGAAGCCCCCTTTATGTGCCATAAACACGAATAAATGTAGTGACGTGAATAAGAGAAAAACCGGAAGCCGGTCCAACCTTATTGGTGATTCCGGTTTTAATTAAAGTTGGTTTGAGCGAACCCTGCTTAAGAAAAAAAATACACACACAATTAATCACCTTTAATTTGGTAGCGACACTTATTTATGGCCATTTTAGAGACCAAATGACCAATTTGTTGTCATACGTTTCGTGTACAAAAAATAAAATAAAAATTGGATGATTCTATACATATCCCCGACTACCTGTCCGATTTGATGTTTTTGTTTTTCGTTGTTTATTTTTTTTTGTCTTTTGTTTATTTAGTCTATTTGTTGTTTTTTCTTTTTCTTTTTCTTTTTTTTCTTTTACTAATAGTATTTGATTTTTATTATTATTATTATTATTATTAGAAAAAACAATAATAGTAAATTTAGCTTTTATAATTTTTTTTCGTTTTAGTAATAACAAAAAACAGTGGTTTTTTAAATAATTACGGCACAACGAACGACGTTTATAATTTTATAAAATTATGTCAAATTATATCAAAACGGTTATATCAAATTCGAACGAATGTATAAAAAATAACAAAATAAATAATAATACCGAAGTGGGAACCACGTTGAAGAACCACTATTGCTTAGGAAAATAACGATAACATGATATCTATTAGCGATAAGAATAGCAGTGTCGGACATTTGCAACCAATATTCACGTTCTACAAAACTCGGTTCAGAGAATTTCAACGAGTGACTTATGTGGTTTAAAAGATCGTCGTAAATAATGACATACTCTTGATGGTGTGTTATTAACTTGCTGTATAGTCGGTCCAGAGAAACTCAACGAGTGACTTATGCGGTTTAAAAGTTCACCGTAAATCAACGTATTATATGAAAAATTAAATGATAAAATTATATTTAATCACTATTTTTAATTTGACGTTATTATTATTTATCATGCTTCAATAATTCATTGTTGTAGAGTAACGATCTGTAAAAAATTAGTAGATCGTTATAAGAATTCTTTTAGTAACAACACCATATGCGATTGATCATATATTTCATGTTTATTATAATTTATGTAGTCTTTATTATACAATGTACCTAATAATGTGGGTTGCCCTTCTACATAACAAAAAGGAAAAAACACTTTCAGAACGATTCTTTTGTTAAAATTGATGAAATGCATATGTAAAAGAATACGTACCGTACACCAAAGTCTCGTTAATCGGTCTGTTGGATAGTCGAAAGTTCCACATTGGAAAGTGCATACAATTTCAATTTCTACAAACGGATGCAACAACATGATGGTGAACAATGTGGTTTACGTTTAGGGTTTTTTTGAACTACGATCGACAAGTAGGTACTGAAGGGACGTTTTCAACAGAGGGACTATAGATGCAATGAAGAGTCTATTTGGCGGTAAGGAGACGTTAGTAAAGGAAAAGACAGAAATACCCTCACGTGGGTCGCACATGGGGTCTTAAACGGAGGAAAATAGACGGGGGTTAACGATTTGGACCAAAGTCGCAACAAATGCATCATTTTTGGACTACAGGTGTGTAACACCCGGATTTTTAACACAAAGTACACCCGAAATTCTTCATACAAAAGTAGGGGTACATTTATATTAAACAAACGGAATACAAGTAGTTATCAATAGATCTTACTCAATACAGAATTTTCCCAAGATCAAGCCGGGTATTACAATTCTTCAATTCTTAATCCTCACGCATCTCGTTACCTCTTTCTGAACTACTAAGACCTGAAACTCAATTCAACATACTACGGGTAAGCTATTAAAGCTTAGTGAGTAACATCAACAATAGAGTTTCATATAACAACATTTCATCAAAGAGATACTGAGTAAATAGGACCCACACAGTCCATGTAATTGAGATCCTTACAATCTCATAGTAGAACCCATACAGTTCAGCAGGTAGAGATCCATACAATCTCATGATAGAACCCATACAGTTCAGCAGGTAGAGATCCATACAATCTCATGATAGGACCCATACAGTCCACGTGGTAGAGATCCATACAATCTCATGATAGGACCCATACAGTCCATGAGTTACCTGACATTTATACATTACACAGCAACAAGCAGATAATGTATAGTAACAGGATTATGCCACTCACCTGAGTATAGTTCTTTCCGGATATTCTACCGCTTAAGACTTCTTCTTCCATCTGTTAATATAATTAAGTCTTAATTACTATAACACCAACATATGTCATACTATTGAACAACTTAAATCCTTTATTAATTTCCAATATGAGACTTCATGATTTATCAAGTAAAGAACGGCTAGGTAGAAGATTAGATAGGGTGGCAAGATCCTTTCAGCATTTTAGCCTTTCGGAAAATCCTACAACCAGATCCCAAGTAATCGGCCTAGTCACCGTCCTCGTAAGTAAATCAATCGGTATTATTTTCGGAAATTACGAATTGTTATAATAACGACGTTTTTAAGGTTTTTGTTTACTATTGTTGGAAATGAGTATATATGTTATACTTATTAAATATTCTACTTCTTAACACAAATTATTTTACAATACATAATTAAGCTATAGAAAGGTTTGTAGTTACCTTATGACCCTTCGTCGGGATCTATAACTCCTTCGTTAGGCTTTCGAGCTTCTTCCGCTCACTTGCTTACATTCTAGTGCTTAGAAACCTCTATATATTGGATTGAGATTTGTTGGTGTGGTTTATGAGATGCTTTGGGGGGGGGGGTATTTATACTTGAATTCTTGAATAAAAAATGGCATGACATTTTTGACAAAAGATTTTAATAATATAACTTTGTTGAAATTAAAGACCTTCTAGAATCAGTCTGTTCAAGACTGGTTTAGCCGACCTTAAACCCATTAAATTCACGTTTTTATTTGATATTCAGAAAATTCATCTCAATACCTTTCCAGGGACGTATAGTACGTATTTATACGATTTTTCTATGATTTATTATGAATTTTTAAAAACAGACTATCTAATCTGTCAATTTCGAACTAATCAGTGAAGATTGCATTTTTTACCATAGATAATTCCATTTTCAATCTTACAATTATTTTTAATAATTGTACTAGACTCAATTTTTAAACTTTGTGCACTAGTTTGAGGTCCAAACGATGTTCCTATAATTAATTATGATTTTTCTAAAAACGGCACAAAATGCTGATTTTCATATGAAATTGTAACTAAAGTTTTTCTTAATTTTATAATTACCAAAAATCATAGAATTCATAATAATTATAAATAAATGAAATAACTGAAATACAGGTCTTACAAGTCTCCCCCACTTATAAGAATTTCGTCCCCGAAATTCAATTCTAGCATTAAAAATTCTTTCAACTATCTTTGCTTTCAGAATATATACTTTTTATTTCAAAAGTATTTTCATTATCTCGTTCTAACCGAAGTCAAGCGGCGAATTTTGAAAAAAATGTCACTTAGGTAGTGAAAAGTCGCACCTACTGTAGATGGTTTGAATTTTGTTTGGTAATAAGAACGTGGATTGTCCTTTCGGTTCCGGCTGCAATATACTGTATATATACAGGTATGTAATATCATTCATTTCCACATTCATTTTCAGCAAGGAGAGGGTACTTCAAACCAAGCATTCTTAATAGAGTTCGGTGACTCTAACATTCTAGACATCTATCGTCCATATTTCGTTTATCTTTTAATGTTTTGTTTGATTCTGAATTATGTTACAGTCTTCCAGATATACTACCAATAGAGCAACTCCACGGTGAGCCAGAAATTTTTTCCTGAGCTGAACATTAACTCAGAAGATCCGGTGCATGCATCTTTAGACTTTGTACTTGATCATCCATACCTTCTACTAGGTTAAATTCTTTTAAATGATTGCTTCTATGAGTATTCAATTTTGTTTTATCATCTGACAATTGTTATTTGTAGACCCATTTGTGAATGATCTATCCGATTACAATCCATTCATAGACGTACCCTCAATGAGCAGTGAGATCATCCCCATGAATCAAGGATTCATGGCTGACATTCAAAATGACAATCAATTACAGACAATTGATAACATCAATATTGATATGAATCCCGAGTTTGGGGTTGGTTTTCAATACCAAAATCACCTTCAGGTGATTCAAAGGAACCTAGAAGGATTTCAGAATCCTGAGATTTTAATTGAAAACCAACAATTATTACCGATAGAGGCCACTAATTTTGATGAATCAATGTCCATCTTTGGGTCAGAAAATCAGGATCATGTTCAAATGATCCAGAATGATAATACAATTGGATTTAAACCTTCTAGTTCAGAAAACATAGCAGGTGGCAGTGGAAGAGGTTTCAGACATTTATTAAGTAGGGAAATAATAGCTGAACACTTTAACGAACCAATTGAGAAAGCTGCGAAGGAACTCAACATTGGAACGACACAATTAAAAAAACGCTGTAGAGAATTAGGTATCAATCATTGGCCCCAACGACAACTTATGAGTTTGCAAACCCTTATTGATCGTGCTGAGGTAAAGAACTACCTTTTTTTTAATTCCTTTATATCATAAGGTTGAAATTACTAAAGTTATTTGTGCCACAGGAATTTGGTAATGAATTTATTGAGGCAACAGAATTATCGGGAGATTTAATACCTAACCTAAAAAAAGAAAAAGAAGCGATAATTGAAGGGTCATAATCGGGTCTAACAGACGGCACTAAGAAGCTAATACAAGCTGCTCATAAGGTTGTATTTAGGAAAAGAAAAATTCAGGAAAAGGGGGAAACTTCATCAAGAACTCATACACAGCAGCAATCTCTGCCATCTAATTCTGGTATGAGTAGTATTAACCCTGGTTTACTCGAGTCTTCGAGTGAGGAGAATTTTTGGAGGCTTTGTAGGTGACCTAGCCTGGGTTCCTCCTTCTTATAGCTACCCCCAACTGGTTCCGAATTGGAACCCTTCCTCATCACTGTCCTGTTTACACACGCCCCAAATGAGTCAACATTTAGCCCCTAATCATGGGGTTGTGGGTTCCAACCCTATCGAGACCCCATACCTTGGAGCTCCTCCTCCAGTAACTGAAAACATACCCCTTCCAAATCCTCAAGAAGGTACAAGTCAACCTAATGATGACAAAGAGTGGAGTGTAGAAGATCTTTTCTCACTTCCTTCTGATTCTCCGGTTGAGGATTAGTAGTTTTGTAAACTTTTCTTAATGTATTAATATAAAGTTATAGTAATGAGTTAAATATATCGACGTGTTACTATAATTTTAATGATTTCATCGTTTCTATATAATATTCATGTTGTTCCCTAAATTTTGTATTCCTCCCCCACTTGGACTAAAGTCCAAGTCCGTTACTTTGATTTATTATTATTTTCTTTTAGAAAATATGTGACCCAAACTATCACCCTAGTTGTTCTCACTGAACCTAAGATCACCATTCAACAATAGAATGGTAAAAGATTAACACATTTCATTAACACTCACATCTAATGTGCTAATTATTTATACTCTCAACTCATTTGACCAATCCGTTGATCCTGTGCTTTCGATGGTAGGAGCTCTACTACTACCTTCCACACCTATCCATGTCCGTTCGAAGAACCGTCTCGAAATATCCAATTCGCTTCTCACTGGTATCTCCAATACATATGCCCTTACAAGCATATGCCAACACTTTCCTAGAATACCAGGACTCTCACCCCGATCATGCTACTCTAACTAATACGGAGCTTTCTCTGATGATGACGAGTTGCCTTGGTAATGCTTCTTAAAGGCTTTATCCTAACAATGAATATACCAATAATTATAGCTACTATTCTACTTAAGCAACTATTTATACTCTCACAGTTTAAGTCTAGAGTCTTACTACTAAGATCTAGTTCACTTAAACCACGGCTCTGATACCAACTTGTAACACCCGGATTTTTAACACAAAGTACACCCGAAATTCTTCATACAAAATTAGGGGTACATTTATATTAAACAAACGGAATACAAGTAGTTATCAATATATCTTACTCAATACAGAATTTTCCCAAGATCAAGCCGGGTATTACAATTCTTCAATTCTTAATCCTCACGCATCTCGTTACCTCTTTCTGAACTACTAAGACCTGAAACTCAATTCAACATACTACGGGTAAGCTATTAAAGCTTAGTGAGTAACATCAACAATAGAGTTTCATATAACAACATTTCATCAAAGAGATACTGAGTAAATAGGACCCACACAGTCCATGTAATTGAGATCCTTACAATCTCATAGTAGAACCCATACATTTCAGCAGGTAGAGATCCATACAATCTCATGATAGAACCCATACAGTTCAGCAGGTAGAGATCCATACAATCTCATGATAGGACCCATACAGTCCACGTGGTAGAGATCCATACAATCTCATGATAGGACCCATACAGTCCATGAGTTACCTGACATTTATACATTACACAGCAACAAGCAGATAATGTATAGTAACAGGATTATGCCACTCACCTGAGTATAGTTCTTTCCGGATATTCTACAGCTTAAGACTTCTTCTTCCAACTGTTAATATAATTAAGTCTTAATTACTATAACACCAACATATGTCATACTATTGAACAACTTAAATCTTTTATTAATTTCCAATATGATACTTCATGATTTATCAAGTAAAGAACGGACAGGTAGAAGATTAGATAGGGTGGCAAGATCCTTTCAGCATTTTAGCCTTTCGGAAAATCCTACAACCAGATCCCAAGTAATCGGCCTAGTCACCGTCCTCGTAAGTAAATCAATCGGTATTATTTTCGGAAATTACGAATTGTTATAATAACGACGTTTTTAAGGTTTTTGTTTACTATTGTTGGAAATGAGTATATATGTTATACTTATTAAATATTCTACTTCTTAACACAAATTATTTTACAATACATAATTAAGCTATAGAAAGGTTTGTAGTTACCTTATGACCCTTCGTCGGGATCTATAACTCCTTCGTTAGGCTTTCGAGCTTCTTCCGCTCACTTGCTTACATTCTAGTGCTTAGAAACCTCTATATATTGGATTGAGATTTGTTGGTGTGGTTTATGAGATGCTTTGGGGGGGTATTTATACTTGAATTCTTGAATAAAAAATGGCATGACATTTTTGACAAAAGATTTTAATAATATAACTTTGTTGAAATTAAAGACCTTCTAGAATCAGTCTGTTCAAGACTGGTTTAGCCGACCTTAAACCCATTAAATTCACGTTTTTATTTGATATTCAGAAAATTCATCTCAATACCTTTACAGGGACGTATAGTACGTATTTATACGATTTTTCTATGATTTATTATGAATTTTTAAAAACAGACTATCTAATCTGTCAATTTCGAACTAATCAGTGAAGATTGCATTTTTTACCATAGATAATGCCATTTTCAATCTTACAATTATTTTTAATAATTGTACTAGACTCAAATTTTAAACTTTGTGCACTAGTTTGAGGTCCAAACGATGTTCCTATAATTAATTATGATTTTTCTAAAAACGGCACAAAATGCTGATTTTCATATGAAATTGTAACTAAAGTTTTTCTTAATTTTATAGTTACCAAAAATCATAGAATTCATAATAATTATAAATAAATGAAATAACTGAAATACAGGTCTTACAAGGTGCTACTAAAACCCTTTTGGGACCAAACCTGGCCATTTTGGGATACCACAGGGACCATTTTTGCAAATTTCTCTATATATATATATATATATATATATATATATATATATATATATATATATATATATATATATATATATATATATATATATATATATATATATATATATGAAAAACATTGAGAAATGATGTTGTTAGTTGCTTGAATATGACCTCCATTTTACCCGGTTACACCGTTCTTTATCGTAAAAAATCGACCCACTAAATAACATATTATTTATTTGTTTCTAAAATGTTTAAGGTATAATATTTTTAAATAATAATAATAATAATGATGGAAAAAACAACAAAATACAAAATAGGGATAAAACAAATCAACTAGTCAAATCAGAAGGGGTTTATAGATTAAAAAAGTAATTTAATTAAAACTCATTTTGATGTGATGGATGTCAAGGGGGTACAAAATATAATGGGGGTCTTTACAGCACAACCCTAAAAATTTTGGGCATTAATTTTCATCGATGTTAGCATACAAAAAATTTCAAAGCTTTTGAAAATAAAAGTAAAAAAGATTAACATTGTAGTTAAATTTTATAACAAAATTAGTGTAACCAAAACCCCGTGCGGGTACACTGTTATTGTTAGGTGGGTGACTGTGGGATGCGGTTTGGAATGGCTATATTACAATGTTTAAAAAAATATTATTTTTTTAATTTAATTCCATACATATACACATATAACTTTACACAACCACACCCAACAATTTCTCTACAAAGTTTAATAAAAAATGGCTGACTTAGAAAATGGAAAATACTCGCTGGGGATGGACTCCAAATGAATAGGTGGCTTTGGCAACCGTCTTCGTCAAGATCAATGAAGATGTGGAATTGGCAAGTAGTCGTCTATTCTTGGAACGCATGACGGAATTGGTAGAAAAGATTATCAGACTAAACATCATATTATCAATAAATTGAAGGATTTGTTAGTAAATTGACAAAATTTAACCAAATTTACTTAGACGTATCGGCGAACTGACAACACGGGACAAACGACGATGAGATCGTTAAACCAACCCTACAACGGTATTGAGTAACACACAACACAAACTTCATGCACATTGAAACATGGAACGTTATGGAAAATTCACATAGGTTTTAATTTCTGTCTTTAGGTTTAATTATCATATTTAGGTTTTAATTTCTCGTATTTAGGATTTAAATTATCGTTTCTATTTTTTTTAATTTTGTAAGGGTATGCTTTTCTAATTTAATGTTATTTGGTTAATTTCATTTAATTAAGTTAGTTAATTAGTTTTATTATTTTAAATATTTATTTTATTAAAAAAGTAAGTGGTGGTGAATGTTTACCATTTCCAAGATTTAAGTGGGTAAGGGGTTAGTGAGGGTTTATTGAGGTGACGTTTATGTGGCCGGTAAAAAGTGAGTGGATGTGTGAGGTTTATCCCACCCCACTACTCTTGGTCTAATTGCACTCGTCTAGAAAAGTAAGGATCGTTTTTTTAATATATACTAAGTTCATAATTATAATGTTTATTAAATAGATAATGATATTCGTTTAAATAAAGTGTTGCTCATATACATAATTTTTTTTAACTAAATACATCGTCTGAATCTGAATAAATGGCTAATTTGCCTCTTTTTGAAATTGACAAATAACACATTAATATTGATATATATTAAAATTGTATATTATCACATTAAAAAACTTTAAACTATAAATAACTTATTAAAATATAACTTAAATAACACATAATATATGTCTCAATAATAAAATCAAAGTTTTTAAATTTGGTTGTCTTAAAAATATTTTACGAATACGTCAAGCATAAATAATAAAGTTTTGGTTCATTTAACATTCATTCAAATTCATGTACATGTTTTTATGTTTTCGATTATCTTTTAAAAAAATAAATTGAGAAATATCTCCATCTTTGGAAAAAACAGATTGTTTATTTTATGGGAAATGGGGTAACTATGGAAAACTAAATACGAAACACCACTTACGCTTAGTTTTTGAGTTTTAGCATAGAGAGAAAAGAAGATAAAAGAAAAGAAGGAGAGAAAAGAAGAGAAGGGAAAGGAAAAGAAATATACTTCGTGTTCTCGAGTCGAAAGAAAATCAAAGGAAATGAACATTTTATGTGTTTTCCCTCCAAAACCTTCCAAATCGGAAGGAAAGTTAAGGGGGAATATTATCTCTCATCTTCCCTTCTCTTCTTTCCACTTCTTCCCGTAAAAAAACTCAACAACATCAAAACTTTTCTTTTTTCTCTCAATTCCACCCAATTCTCTCACTTTCTCTTATTAAATGAGACTCGGGAACACAATCTTAATGCTAAAGACTAGATTTAGCATAACTCAATAAGCTTGTTATATATTAAGTGCATTAAATAAAAAAGAAACAACACATGAGTGACCTTAAGATTTAAACCGTGTTATATTTATAATTCATTGTCAGATCAATGGTGAATCACTTTTCTCGTCAATCTTTCACTATCTTTCAAACAAAATTATACTCATCCTTCATCTTTCATCCATTTTTTATTTCTTTAAACATATAATAGTTATTAATTTTATTACATTTAACTTATTGAATTAAAACAAAAATAAATATAAAATATAAACAGAATACAATTAGATTTCTTATTAAATTATACTAAAAAGGTTAAAAAAATTCATAATAAAAAATAAAAAATTACATTAATCCAAATTGAAAGTATATAAACCTATATATCTTGTGTATACACACACACATATACATATACATACACACACACACACACACACACACACAGACACAGACACAGACACAAACACAAATATCTCGTCTTCATCTTCGTCAGATAGCTGCTTTGTATAAATATATTCTAGTAAATCCAAGTGAACGTTCTTATGCATTTCTTATTACATATATCCTGCTGATTAGCTTGATATTGTTAAACATAAGTTTCTTCTTGTTTATAGGATGGTTGAATATCAGTTTCATCATAATTATAGATCTCATTATATTCGTTTTTTAAATCATATCATGTAATATAATACACGCATAGATTATGTTTTTTATTTTTTAGGAGTCAATGCTCATGCTGGGTAGTTCACTAAATCCCAATGTTTCCTAAGGACAACATATGCTCGTTCCATATTCTTCATTGAAGATTCTCACGATGCCTTGAATTGTTTTCATTTAGCATCTTGTGGACAAGTGAATGATTTGACACATGTAGCATATTCAAGATATATCCTATCAACAATATAATATGTGTGCTTGTATTTACTCCATTAACTTCAAATGGACACTTAGTTACTGTTCCATTTAAGATGTCATTGAATATCGATGGCCGATCAAGAACGTTGATGCCATTGTTGGAATTGACAACACAAAAAGAATGCATCTCAAATTATCGAGATATAATCAACGAAAAAAGTGCAAAAAACAAGACAAATCAAGATGAAATACTAACTAATAAATGTACTGATTGGAGAAAGCATTACAACTCAAATACATATAACATGAGCATCAAAAGGTTATATAAAAGTTTTTTATCCTCATATATATATATATACAAGATAATGATAAGGTTGGTGGAGGAAAACAACCAATAATAAAAGTACACGTCAATATACCCACATGGAGAGGTTTGATAATGAAATTTTATACCATTATTATACCTTTCATTCTTATCATTTTATGCTTGTTTTCAACCAAAACTTGGTGTTTTTAACTCTATTTTTTAGAGTTTATTGATGTGTAGGTCTTACTCAAGTGAGAATGATGAAAAACAAGGCATCAATACCCATTTATCGCGTTATCCAAGCAAATATTTCAAGCCGGTAAAAGCCTCCAAGAGTTGAGAACAAAGTAAAATTGGAAGCCCAAAATCACCACTTGGTTCGCCACTTGCTCGCCACTTGAAGTGGCCATTTTCAGTTTTAAGGGCCACTTGAAATTGCCACCTGAAGTGGCCAGCCAAGTGGCCATTTCTTCCTGACGGGTTTTTAAGCCAAATTAGGGCTCAAAACATTTCATCTTTTACACACACTTTTGAGAGAAGCTTAGGGGGCGATTTTTGGGGGTTTTGTTTCACAAGCAAAACCCTTGGAAGATGATCAAAGATTTGGAAGCAATTTTGGAAGATGGAAGCATTTAACACATTTGGAGCTTGGATTTCTCATATTCAAAGGAGTATTTGTTTACAATTTTGTTGATAAACTTGTGTAAACTTTTGTTCCTCTAAAATACGGTTTATTTATTCGTCTTTAATATGCTAGATCTTCTTTGTTACGAGAATGATGGATTTTAGTATGAAAGTATGAAGTATATTTTACATATTTCTTGTTGGTAACTTTTGTTGGTTGAGTTGAATATTTTGTGCTTAATGCTTTACTTTATTGATCACATTGTAATGATTTGTTGGTTTTGATCAACTTGAAAGAGTGATTGCAACTTGTTGTGAGATATTTGAACTAGGGTGAGACATTGGATATACATATACCAACTAAACCCTAGTAACATGTGAAACATTCCTATGCTTATGAGTTTATTATTTGTGTGTGTTAATTGAAAGATATAACACATCATCTAGTAAGCATTCTTGTTACGCCTTGACAAAGGGTAGTGAGTATATTAGAGTTTGTTGTTTTCAATCGGTATTTGTTGCTAAACTTGAAATAAAAATATCATCTTTATATTGAACGCTAAATGAATTTGGACTCTCAACTATCTTCCTTTATTTTCTTTAAATCAGTGATCGTCTTCCATTCCTATTATTGTCTTTTTAGCTTAACTTGTGTTTGTGTTAAGATCTATATAGTTTTATGACAAATTACCATCATCCAATTAGTGGTTGTTATTTCTCATTGTGGTACTTGATACCCAAAGTTCCTGGGATTGATACTCGTGTTTACCACGATATTACTTGATCGACACCGTGCACTTGTGGTTGTAAAATAGGGTATAAAAACCCGCTATCAAGGTTGCAACAACCTACTTAGACTAACTACACGTCAAGATACCCATGTGGATATGATATATCTTGAATATGCTCGTTCAACAAAACATAAAATGAGCCTATACAAAATCCATAGAACATGTGAGGCTACTTCTTCTAGCATCATCGTCGGGTGTTCATGATCACATTGCATGTATTGACCTCGCTATGCATTTAGACAACTTTCCCACAATCAATGCATCCTGATATTCTAGAAAAGCCATGTTTGGATTCATACAAATATCATAATTGTTGAATGTTATTCCACATAGGTTAAGGAAAATATTGTTTTTCGTAAGGGTTAATGACATATTTATAAAACTCATAAAAACTTTCATGTGAACTTTTCTCATGAATCTTTAAATACTCATCCAATGAGTCAATGGCTTTGTCATATGCTATTTGACGATGTGTGTATGTGTACTTTTGTAATAGAGTAAAAGCCATTCTACCTCGTGGATTTCATATGCTAATCTAAAAGTTTGCATATCCTCTCTATTTATCTCTCTCGCTTCAAATCATGAACTATATGTATGGATAGTTTTTTTACTCATCTAGAATCGTTGTCTAAGCATGTCATCATTATATGGCATTTTCATCAAAGTAGTCTCTTACATGATGATTGTATGCAGCTTCACGATCTTTATCTAAAGCAACTCTTCTTATTCTTGGACGTCACTTTCGACTTCATCAGTCAAAACCAGAGTTGCTGCTTTTACGAGTACCTGTGGAAAAATTGTGTCGTACTCCCTCGAAGATGATTCCATCTTTCAATTTTTCAATTTATGTTAACAAAATTTTAGAGAGTAAATGGTATTTATAATAGAGAATGCATAATGGACATGTAAAAATTTCAAAGGTTAATATGTATCTATAAGAGTTAAGATGTTGAAAAATGTTGTTTTTTACTATTCACAATGGACACATATGTATCTATAAGAGGTAAGATAATGAAAAGTGTTGTTTTTTAACCGTTGGAAATGGTCACATTTGAATAGAGAAGAGACAGGCCATCAAGAACATCATCATGGCGGGGTCAAGATTCAGTTGGCTGCCATAAAATGGGACAGTGTTCTCACCAAGGCTGATAGGCCATATCGGCTCAATACGAAGGACGTGGTGAATATAACACTCGGTCTTAGGATAACTTGTGTTACATTCTTTCTTATTCTTATATCTATTTTTATTATAAAAATCCAAAAAAACCAACCTTCTAGCATATGATACTTATTTATGGGAATATTAAAGACATAAAACTTTTTTAATCTTAAATACAACTAAAATGGTAAAGATGACAAATAAATGAACTATCAAACATGTAGTTAGGGTGGGTAGAGTCGGACAATAGATGGCGGCGGGTAAGGGTGATTCTGTCGGTGTCACAACTTCAGTCATTGCGGGTTCACAATAGATCAGCTTCAAGCGGGTTCGTGAAGGGGAGTGAACCCACAACCTTTTTAGTAATTTTCTTAAAAAAATTAATTAATTAATTTTTTTCCCCACCACCCCTGTAAATACATCATTCAATCACTTCAAAATTCACACCATCCTTCTACTCTCATTTCCTCTATACTTTATTTCTTTTAAAAAATGAATCCATCATCCTCCGATAAGTGTATTCCTTAGAGATGTACTCCAAACATTGACAAATTAGGAATCTATAACTTTTGGAACCGAGTTAAGGAACAGTTCAATTCATTAATGCCCCTGAATCGTGTCAGAAGAAACACCAACTTAATAGAAAGTGGAGGGATTTGAACTCATAAGTTTCTAAATTTAACAACGTATTCAACATCATATTGGCGAATCGAGAAAACGGGGAAAGTGGCGATGATATTGCCAATAGAGATCTTGACAAATATCGTTTAACAAACAACATGATGTTATTTACCCATATCAAAACTTGGAATGTGGTGATGAGGTCACCAAAGTAGTGTGCTTTTGGGGGGTTAACGACATTATCATTTGACGATTTTAATTATTGATTTAGGATTTAAATTGTTGTATTTAGGTTTTAAATTTTCGTATTTAGGTTTTAAATTTCTCGTATATAGTTGTGTGCCTTTTTAATGAAATATTATTTTTATTTTAAATTCCCGTATGAAAATGCTTATTAACGAAGGCTTGTTGCATAATTAATTCGAAACCTACTTTCACAAAAGTTCAATTTTGACACTATGCTTTTTTTTTCAATTAAGTCACTTCACTTTTTTTTCAATTTTAACACATAAAAAGTAATGTCACTAGAAAGTGTTACGTCATCATGTCATATATGTAAAAGTTGTATAAATAAACAAGATGAACTCAACAGGAGAGAATAAGATAAAACACGTTTCTTTATTAGATACCAAATTAACTAACTTTATGGGAATACAACAGATATGCATATAGTCTTCAACCATTGCAAGTTGCAACTATCATTTATTAGATATCTTACAATTACTAATGGCTAGCTTAACTCGAACAATATCAGCATCACGTCCTCAAAGACAAGACTGACATGCCACATAAACTGGCAACCGGGTTGACCGGTCAAATGGTCAACATCGAAACAATCGGGTTTAACCTACTACACTCAATAATGGTCATTTTTAAATAGATGAAACAAGTTTGATAGTCAAATATGTACAAAAAACATTGTTGGCTAAATATGAACACAAAAGAAAGTTTCGTTACCCTGTTAAGTAATTAAGTCGTTGAGATTTAACTGATTAATCTACTACACTAAGTAATAATGGTCATTTATAAACAGATGAAACAAGTTTGATGGTCAAACATGTACATAAAACATTGTTGACTAAATGTGAACACAGAAGAAAGTCCGTTACCCTTTTAAGTCGTTAAACATTTTATGTGATATGTAGAATATGTTATTATATTTTAAGCTAATATTTATTATCGTTTAGTTCGATAAACTAAATTTAATATTTCTATTAGGTAATTAAATTAACATCCTTGTGCATTTCATGATTGTTTATTAAGAATCTTGGTTATGAAATGACGGGTTTTTAAAAGGTTAATGTCATGAATGACAACCAATAATGAATAATTTGTTATTTAGGTCACTTATATTTTAATTGTCTTCAAAGAGGTCACTAAAATGTTTTTAGGTTCTCATTACACCATCGGGGTAGATTTTAACAGAATAAAATGATAATGAATCCTATATGTTTTCCACCGTGACATTTAATATAATATAACTTATTCATTTAGGTCAATGGCATTGTGTCCATAATGATATCCAGTTTGACAGAATTATTTGAATAAAATACACACTAATGGTGTAATGAGAACATAAAAAAATCAGTAACCTATTGAATACAATGAAAATATAAGTGACCTAAAGAACAAATTATATATTATTAGCTGCCATTTTATGATATTAACCCTTTTTATGTTTCCATATTTGGTTAAGAAAAAAATGTATACTTGCTTACCTTAATTAACAAAAGACACAATATTTTGACCAAATATATATAAAAGTCATTATATTTTAACCATTATATTTATTTTGGTCTATAAAATCTACTCTTCTTTTTAGAGGAATTTCCAATACAACTATTGTGATACTTTATATCCGGTTTATGTGCTAAAATTGAAAAAGCTTCTTACAATATTAGGGATGTAACCGGTTTTAGAACCGGAGTAAACCGAATTGGAACCAAATTAATCGGTTTCCTATTAAGCAAGGAATCAATGATCGAAACCAGACTAAACTCCCTCTATCCGATTCTAAACAGTTCTAGTTAGGGTTCAATTTTTCAGTCCAAATGCTCGTCCCTAATTCCGGAGCCGGACCGGAATCAGAATAACCGGTAACCGAATAAGCAATAAATTGAGGACCGGAATCGGACCAAACATCCCCTATCTCGTTTAACCGGTTCCGGTTCGGTCGCGATTCCGATTAGGTTTTTCGATCCAAACGCTTGCCCCTAGGGGTGTTCAGAAATAACCGCATCCGAAGATCCAATCCGATCCGAAATTATCCGAAAATTCGGATATCCGGATTTTCGGATATCCGAAAATGGGATATCCGGATTTTCGGATATCCGAAAATGGGATATCCGGATTTTCGAATTCGGATATCAATTTTGGGAATTTTCGGATATTTCGGATATCCGAAATCCGAAAAATAAGTTTTTCTAATTACTTTTTAATATCTACTAGAAGAATAGGGTAATACGTAACTTATGAATCCATTGTTATTTTAGGTTATTGGTAAGTTAAAAGTGTTGTTGATTTATGCTAAATTAAGGGCGATGTTAATGTATTTACAAATCTAATAACTTACGAAGTCATTTGCTAAATTTTGAAAGAAAGTAGCTTAATTAAGCCATGGTGAAGATACATTGTGAAGAAAATACATAAATTCTTTATCAATTTTGGTTATTTATTAATTGATTTGTAAAGTTAATTCACTATGTTGCTAATCTCATTACAAATGACATATTAAACACCAATTACACATATCGAATATTTGCAAAATGTGAATTTCGGATATTTGATTAGGATATCCGAATTCGAGTCCGAAAATTCGAATATCTGAAAATTCGGATACGGATTCGGATATCAAAATCCATTATCCGAATTTTCGGATATCCGAATTTTCGGATATCCGGTTTTGAACACCCCTACTTGCCCCTACATGACATCATATTACTTCTTAAAATAGCATCGAACAACCTAAAATGACTTCTTAGGCCCTTAGGAGTGGGTTCTCACCACATCTTACTTTTTGTCTGCCACCTTAGCATCCAATCAGCACCTCTGACTCCTCCCCTCGCCCATGGATATTGTCACCTCTCACTTCCTCCTACTTTTAAATTAAAAAACTAAATTTAAAATAAAATAAAACTAATAATTTCAAAATATATTTCATTAGAATAGATAAATTAAAACCTAAATTATATTAAAATGAAAAATAAAAAAACATACACGATAATTAAAATCCTAGATATGGTAAATTAAAACCTAAAATACAATAATTAAAACATTTAAACGATAATTAAAAGCTAACTACGATAACTAAAACCTAGGTAAATTTTAAACAACATTTCACGCTTCGAGGTTCGTGGAATATGTGTGTGTGTGTGTGTGTGTGTGTATATATATATATATATATATATATATATATATATATATATATATATATATATATATATATATATATATATATGTATGTATGTATGTATGTATGTATGTATGTATGTATGTATGTATGTATGTATGTATGTATGTATGTATGTATGTATGTATGTATGTATGTATGTGTGTGTGAATTTTAATTTTTTTATTAAACTAGCCGTTGCACAATGGCTACTGTTCTCGTCGCACGATGCCATCAAACTGCATGGGGTCAAAAGCACGAGCTCGCCGCATGGAGGGGGGGGGGGGGGGCGGTGTTCCCCACGGCTTTGCACACGTCGCATTCGATGTCGGACTACCACACCGGATGACCTTATTTGACTGTATGAGATTTGTATAACCTGCTAAAAGGGAAATGGGAAACTATTTCGGAAAGTAAAATGTAATTTCACGAATTACATATGATGTTATTTGGGAAATAAAAAATCATGTCAGTTTATACATGCTAAACCCGAAATAGATGGTCAAGTGGTCGTATTGGAAATCCCCTTAAAAGAGTACGGCTTTCATGAACCAAAATGAAATAATAGTTCAACGGCAAAAGAGATTAAACTACAGTGTATTTTCATGTATATTGCTCTTAACAAAAATGAGATACTAGGTTGTTTTCATGGCTAAAAATTTACAGACGCAAGATAAGTCAAGCTTCAGTGACGTGTACATCATGCATTAGAAGTTCTACTTTGTTTAGATTCACATAAGTGTTCTACTATTTCGACCATTGCAATAGCTTGATAAGCATTAGGGACTTGTACTTCATGAAGAAACGTTGTACATTGCTTTAAAATGTTGTATTTTTTTTTTTCTTGATTTGATGAGCCAGCAAAGGGTTGCTCCATTATAATGTTATAGAATTGATGGAGATGTTTATGGTGACAAATTCGTACTCGAAAGGACATTATTCTACCAAATTTTGGTATCAAGTAAAAACAAAAGGAAGAGACCAAAAATACCAATATTTATAGAATTAGAAATAGACATGGAAGAGTGACCGTTTAAAGTTTTCCAATTAACAGAAGAGGAAAAGCTTTCGAGTGTGTGCTTTCTATATAAATCGTGTATATTTTGTTTTTGTCTTTTCTCTTTGTTTGTCTATGATAGGAAAAGAGCAAACAGATTATTCGGAAATTGAGGGATTACAGTAAAAAAATGTCATAAGTTTTCATACTGTCCCTGGCCAATGGTTTGGTTTATGTGTTCGTGTTGTTAAAATTTTAGAAATCGTCAAGACTTATGTTTGATATCATTTTGAAGTTTGAAGGTTATGTATCAACTATCAACTGAAAAACCCTCATGTGTCACTAGAAAAACTTCCACGACACATGAAAATATAATTAATTAGCCGGGTATTCAGATTTGCATTTTGAAAATTTTATATATTATGGAGTAATTAAAATTATATTATTAGTTGTAGCATAGGATTATCGTGGCGTTACCTTACCTTTAATGTCTTACCCTACTATGAACGATCTTAGTGCGCATTTGACCAAAGACATGGAAAGTTAAGTGTATATGCAACGAGTGTTGTAGAAGATAGTTTTTTGGATGTGACGTTTTTTGAGGTTGTAAAAATTCAACAATCATTGTTCGGGAGTTTTAAAAAGGGGAGTGGTTCTAAACAAAAATATATATATCCGTACACAATAATTTAATGTTTTTATATTGTACACATAACTTCCCTTTGAAAAAAAAACATTGATAGTTAGTGAATGGCTATATGTTTAATTATGCCGTGCTTTGTTTTTATTCTAGAAAAGAGGTTTGACATGAATTATTTGACAACATTTCCATTTGTTACAAAAATATATAAAACATTGCACCTGAGAACCGATTTTTTTTTCATGAGATGGCATAGGTTTTTGGTTTTTAATGTCTATGTTATTTGATGATCGTGAGAATTACATGTTTATTTGCATACAGTGGCTTTTTTTTTTTTACTAATCTATGTTAGAAAATAGGTTTTGAGTTTATTTGCATACAATGTTTTTTTTTTTTTTTTACTAACCTATGTTAGAAAATAGGTTTTGAGTTAATTATGCAACAAGTCTTCATTAATAAGCATTTTCATATGAGGTAATAACTTAAAAGAGTAAATAACTTTCTTTTGTGTTCACATTTAGCCAATACATATTTGACAATCGAACTTGTTTCATCTATTTAAAAATGACCATTATTATCGGTGTAGTAGGTTAAACCCAGTTATTTCAATGTTCAATGTTGAAAATTTTTCAAATTGTTTCAATGTTGACCATCGAACATAACACTATATTTTCCAATTTGATTCAATATTGAATATTTGACCGGTCAACCCGGTTATTAGTTGATTTAGCATGGTGACGTGTCAGACTTTGATGACATAGATTATAGAGTTAAGTCGGCTATTAGTAATCGTTGGATATCTATGTTATGTTAGTTATTGGGTAAGTTAGTTGCAACGGTTGACGTGGCAGTTATGTTAGAATAGTAATCGTTTGGCTTGTATAGTTGTAAAGGTTGAAGAATATATATATATATATATATATATATATATATATATATATATATATATATATATATATATATGTGTGTGTGTGTGTGTGTATTGTATTTTCTAGAAAGTGAGTTAATCTAGTATCTAATAAAGAAACATGTTTTATCTTATTCTCTCATCTTCAAATTATCTTGTTATTTATAGAAATTCTACAAAAATGGTATGATGACATGACACTTTCTGACGATATTACTTTCTAGGTGTTAAATTTGAAAAAACAAAAAATAAAGTGTAATGACTTAATTGAATTTTTGTGAAAACTTAACGTCTTTTATGTAATCTATCGTTGTTTTTTCTGTGGTTTTTTCTAGTTATAACTATATTGTGTGTATTACTGATTTACTGTAATGCCATACAATATACTACATTCAAGAACAATTTTATATAGTGCTCATCACTAAACATTTTCTTGAAATTAGCAAAGATGTGCCTAGCACGTTGCTAAATCCACTTTAACCTATGGGTTAATGATTAAAAGGGTAACAAACTTTCTTTTGTGCTCACATTTAACCAACGATGTTTTTTAATAGACATTTGACCATCAAACTTGTTCGATCTGTTTAAAATGATTATTATTACCGTATGTAATAGATTGAGCGATTAATAATTGTCATTTTTAAACAGATGAAACAAGTTCGATGGTAAATATGTACAAAAACAAGCATTTTAGCTATATATGAACATAGAAGAAAATTTGTTATCCTTTTAAATCATTAAGCCCACGTAAACATGTGCCAAGTCATACCTTATCAGGGAATTTAGCTACTTAAGTGTCTTCAATACTAGAATATCACAAAAGAATATTTTACATAGAAATGCGTATTCGGAATCTTGACATATAGTGAAATAATCCAACTTTTTTGTTTTTACCGAAATAGCCATCATGTGCGAAATAGGTATATGAGTTATTCAAGAGTAACTCTATGTCATACATAACGTATTTTTTCTGATTAAAAAGTACATCTCACACTCATATTCTAAATTTCAGATAGGAAAAATATTATTATAAGGTCTTAGGAACAAGTCTGAAATCCAAAAAAAAAAAACTGAAAATTCGAGAAAATGTTTGGTTTTTACTAGTGATCTAAAAAAGTTAGAGAAACATAGCAAATGAGAAGTATATATGATACAATAGCTTAAAAGACAATATTTGATTAGAAAATCGATAGCATTAGGATGTTCGAAATGACCATTTCAAAAAAGAGTAGAGAGAATTTTTGATTTTTTTCTTGATGCAAATGAGAAAAAAATACAAAATCATATAGTTTTTAAAATCCCGACGGTAGCAAAATTCAGCATGATGCTTACTAAACCTCCGTAATATCTACCAAGTCGAGTCTAACTTGTTCCGGGCTCGGTGATGATTTGAATAAAATACAAAGAAAAAAATGGTAAACCGCACCATATGAGCGGCCCACGTCAACCCACCCCAAGGTCTATGTGGGAGGTTAATCACGGAACACTAACGGTATTTTGGGCGTGTCAAGGTTTCAATCATGGACCTCTCGTGTCGAATTCTGCACCTCAACTACTAGACTTTCACCATGAGGAAAATTAACAAAGAATAAAATGGTAGTTATGTCGATCAATTAACCCTTGATATAACTCAAATCTATCTAGGGATATTAACGAAAATGATTATTTCTCTAAAATAGTTATACCAAAATGATAAGAGGAAATATAAAAATAAGAGAAATGTACTAAAATAGCCTAATCCTTAAAACTCTCACCACAAACTAGCCAAAAAAATTAAAAAATCCCCAAAATAGTCATCAAAATCGTAGTTGGCTAGTGTCATCTATGATTTCAATCGAGAAAATCATAGTTTTCAAAAAGTTGGCATTGTCGACTGCAATTCGACGTTACCGACTACGATTTCGATAGAAACCATAAAAAAAGTTTAACCTCATTTTCATATTTGTTGGATATGGTTTCTCTCTAATGGCTAATGAAAGCTTTGTTGGATTAGGTGTCTAAGCCATGACTAATAATTAGTATTTATCTAATTAATAGTAGCATAGTCCATTTGGGTTGCCCTCATAGTTGGAGGATTGGCAGAAAGTCCGGTAGAGAGAATGATTGATTTATTATGTGATTAATAAATCAATAGAAATTAAATAAATAGTTTATGAATATATTTAAGTGATAATATATTAATTAGAAACTATAATAATTAATTAGAAATTTTTCTGGAATTAATTGGAATTAATTTGGCAGTTAAATTGATTAATTAATGTGCAGGGACTAAAACTGTAATTATTCAATAGTTGAGTAAGTGACAGTTGAGTGAGTGAGAGTGGTGGTCGAAATTATATATGGAAATATATTTATTTTCGATTTTGATAATGAGGATAAAAGAGTTTGAATTATTAAGATAAAGGCTTATCTTAATTTGAATTCAAAAAGGTTTATCTTTAAGGTTTATCTGATTACCATTTGGAGCCTATAAATAGGGAGGCTCACCCTAACCCTAAAGCCACGATTTTGAAGCTCTCTAAGAAGGTATTTTCGGCCAACAACTCCAAGCTAGGGTGTGACTACATTTGAGGCAAGAGGTTTCTGTTGCTTTGCTTCCAAGATTCACTAAAGGTTGGTTTTTCTTGATTTTTCTTTTAGTTAATCTTTTTCTGGCCTTCTAGGAATTGTTATATGTTTAATTAGGAGAAAAACTTAGATCTAAATAGGTTGCATGTGAACTTAGGATTTTTAATTCATAGTTGCAGAAAACCTTTCAGTGGTATCAGAGCATTTGATTGTTTTTCTTGTTAAATTGCTATAACTGTGTTCCTAGTAATTAGGGTTTATTGTTCCTAAACCCTAATTTGTGCAAATCGACATCTAGGGTTAGGGTTTTGAAAAACCCTAGCCCCTCCCCTCTATTTTGGCGATTTTATGATTAGGGTTTAGAAGGTATTCTATTTTTGGTAACTTTAAATTGTTTAAAAGATAAACCTTAAAACCTTTATCCTAAAAATCGAAAATTAGGGGATAAGGATAGGTTTTAATTAATTTTATTAATTTGATAAACCTATCTACATTTGAATTAATTTAATTAATTGGTCATTAAAAGATAATTCAAGGATTTAATTTAATTTAGAATTTAATTGTTTAAATTGGCGAAAATTAAAAGGATAAATCCTAAAATATTTTAAAAAGTTTAAAATATCAAATTTAATTAATTTAATTAATTGGTTAATTAAAAGATAATTAAAATCAATTTTCAAGGTTTAATTTAATTTGAAATTTAATAATTTAAATCGACAATAAATTAAAAGATAAACCAGAAACAATTTTTTAAAAGTTTTAAAAAATTACATCTTATATATATTATAATTAGAAAGTTATTGTTATATGTATAAGATTAAAATGGTTATTCAAATCATTAGTAGGCCTCATTCACGAAGCTGGTCTATAAAGTGGGTATAAGGAGACTGCCTATAAAATGGCGATGTAATGGGTGAACACTCTCGCCCACCGCTCGCCTGATCAGTGGAGGGTCGTTAGCCGAACGGGTTTGATAGGACCGCCTAATCTCATTAAAAGTATAATGATATTATTCAAAGTACTAGAACCTTTTAAATAAAACCCCAAATCTAGCTACTTTAGGAAAAATGTGAATTGGTGCTAATCCATGAAATTGCACATTACACTTTATGAAACATTGGTGGAGCGTGTGTGGTTAACCGGCACGGCAATTGGGGTTCGTAAAGAGTTGCAATGGGTTTCCCGGGTATTATTATTGTTGATGGAGCGTGTGTGGTTTACCGGCACATCAATTAGAGATGATAATTAACCCGAGAGTACCAAGCTAATTTGCGTGGTTATTCACATCCAGTTTGTGATCCTCGGCATCCCAGTCACAAACAGTGGAGCACATCCGAGATTAAACATGCCATTGAAAAGTTTAATGAATCTCAACAGATCTAGGAATTTCATAAGATGAAATTGATAAGTGCTTATCTACCTTAATGGCCATTATGTTGTGATTACGGCATCCCTCTTCACACCATAATTGGGGTATTTTGGATCCTAGCCTGATTAAATAACATATTGGGTAATTATTTAAAAATGACCAATTAAGCTAATAAATTCTATTTTCTTTTATAGATGTCAAGTGTCAATTCTCCTCCTTCTCCTCCTTCACCCATTTCTGAAAGCATCAGAATGCACCTGCTTAATATGGAAAGGCTGACTGGCCTCAACTGTAAAGAATGGCTTCGCAATTGGAGACTGGGTCTCGGCATTGCTGGCAAGCTACATCTCACCGAGTATCCGATCCCAGTTCCACCGGAACAAGTCATCATAAAAGGTTCTTATGATGAATCCGAAGAGATTCGTGACCTCATGCTATCAACCATTGACCCCGAGTTCCGCAAGGATTTTGAATCCTTGGGGCCATATGAGTTGATGCAACTGGTGGAGGAAAGGTTCCAAAAACCAGTTGAAGAGGAACGAGTTAGAATCCTCAGAAGACTTGCAAAGTGCAAGCTAAAGGGAGGAAGTAGCATCAATTCGCATGTTCTTCAGATTGAAGGGTACATAGGCGAGTTATATAAACTTGGTCATCCCATGAGTCAGGAGGAGAGTGTTAACATCCTGCTCGCTTCACTGACAAATGAGTACGATCTGTTCATTCAGACGTATAGAAAGGAAGACCAGAAAAAGACCCTCATGGAAATGCGTCCACTGTTGACTTTATACGAGTCACTCTTGGACAGGCATAGCTCTAATGACTCAGCTACTTCTGGATTAAGTCCAGTGAAGAGACGTAACAAGAAACGGTCGAGATCGACTAGACATGTCTCAAACTGGGAATCTGCTAAATCGGATACAGTCACGGAAAGATTGGAAGACGCTCCAACTCTTTTGAAAGCTCAGGTATATCTAAAAACCTCAAAACTCCTGTTCCAAGATTTCTTGATACATAATGTGACAGTCGCATTTTGGTTTGTATGTAGGGAATCAAGAAGGCACGGGACTCTGGTGCATAGGAGCACATATGGATTGGATCTCCAGCTCGTGCAGTTTTGAAGTTTAGATAGATTTTGGAATATTGTTATTAGTCTTTAGTTGCATTTCGACATTGTCTATTACATTGTTCAAGGATTTTGTTTTAATAAAATTGTCATTCAACACCTGTTGTCTAAAATTGTCCTTGAAATGTTATATGAATGTGTTGAATGTATGTTTAGTAATAACTTGAATGATGATCCGAAATGTTTTGAAATCAAGAATTGTGTCATTATGATTGTTAATACAAATGTTATAAGAATCAATTCAACCAAAGGTCCAGTTGGACAGGACCTTGGAATCATTTGACTTAGAGTCACTTGATGAATTGACTTCTTAATGTGTCAAGAAATGAATCAACCAAAGGTCCAGTTGGACAGGACTTTGGAATCATCTGACTTAGAGTCAAATGATGATTAAGTTCTTGACAAAGCACATGTGGCAAGAAATGAATCACCCAAAGATCCAGAGGATAGGATTTTGGAATCAGTTGACTTAGAGTCAACTGAAGATTGCAAGTCTTGAACAAAGTTAACAAAGTCATTAGTCTACATAGATATGTAAAAGACATAGGACACAATTGTTTGTACTTCGCAATATTCATCATTCGGTATGATGAATATGACATTGCTTATCGGGATAAGAAATTGAATTGAAACCTTGAAAAGTCTAAGGACTTCAAAGGAAGTACAAGTTTCACAGAACCTGAGCGATAACATAAACTGAGAAAAAGATTTCACAGTTCATTCTCTTCCAAGAAAATTAATGGTTATAATGTGTCTTAGGGAAGATAATGGAGCATTGGTCGAAACAGTTCGATCCTCGGTGTATGAGATACATTGCCAATTAGTTTCCAATAAGATGAACACTATACCAGTCAGTCCATATAAACCATACTCCGACCACATCCTAGACTAAGTAGGTCTTGCAGACACTGCCTGAAATGTAAAGCTGGAATTATCCCACTTGTACATAGAAAGTCCAGGGTCTTGTAGTGTTCATCTGAACCTCATGACCAACTGAACTTGATCAGCATTGTCGTTTCATTAGCTATCCCACTGTAACTAAAGAGCTCTTTTAGAAAGAACTCATGGTCTAAGGAAACAGTGGGAGTTGGGACAGTCCTAAATGAGTTTAGGATTAGCAATGAAAGAACCTTTTAGTCATCACTAGGCTTAGAGCAGAAATCAGATTTCTGCTTTACAACTGACATAATCTCCTCTTAACCAGTAGTATTGATCACCATCATAAGTAGTTGTGATCGGGGTGACATACTGATTAGTGGTAAAACACTGCAGTTGGTACGGATTTGCAATCCGACTACTTGGAAGCATTGGTGAGCCCGGCTGCTGCCAAATAATAGGACCTTAGGACGAGACACGGTCTGTGTGAAAATTTGATTGATTTTACACCTGGTCTAAAAACCAGTGGGAGTAACTGAATCATCAAAAGAAAGCAACATGGACATATACATACCTTCAGAGCATCTAGTTGAGTGAATCGATACTCAGAGTCAAGCAATTGATTCCGAGTAAAGCACTCTCAATAGAAGATGAAATCCGAGAGGATTCTGCATGGCATAGTGTGAGTTGTTAGTGGAGCATGTGTGGTTTACCGGCACACTAATAGGGACACACATAGAGCATGCCATTACAAAGGTACATGGCCCCGGGTTTCGTCCCACGGGCATCTCACAAGAAAGGATATTCAGATTCTCAAAATATGCCAAAGGATTGGATTTTGAGAAAGGGCTGAAAGATTTCCATTAAAATGTCAGAAAGGTTTGGATTCTCAAAATGTGCCATAAGTCCTGGATTTTGTGAATAGCCTATAACCGTGTCAAAGCCAGTGGGAGTCGTCGTTATCCACTATCCCTACATGTGGGATAAATAATGGTTCTAGGAAACGTCTCTTTTCATTACGAAGTGTAATGACTTGGTGTTAAGAGACGGATCGCTATGAAAGCCTTAATAGAAATACGGCATACTCAGGTGGTTGTAAACGTCTATGAGATAGATACAGATTCTGCCAAGATGTTCTTGATGAGATTCAAGATGCATAGACTTAGGAAAAGTTTTTCTTGTCATTGCAAAGTGTGATGACTTGGCATGAAAGAAATAAAGAAGGTGCAACATACTCATGTAATTCACAGTCATCTATTGGAAAGATGAAGTCGCCATCATAGACCTAGCCATTGTAAGCATGATCTTGATAAGATTCAAGATGCACGAGAAAAGTCTCTGAAAGGAAAATAGTTTTTCGAAAATCATGACACAAAGGATTATAAATAATCCTTGGATTCCGAAAAGGGTTTGGAATAGGATTAAATCGGGTTCCACAAGTTTTGGATCGATCATAAAGTCATGAACATGTCCTGATAACTTAATGCTTAGGGCATAGTAAGTTGGATTCAGGACATTGCCTGGCTGGGAATACTGGATGGATTGGTTGAACTCAAGTGAGAATTCATTAGGAAATGATTAGGGTGAAAGTGATAGTATTAATTTGAAAGATTTTCAAAGTGGTAATTATTAACATCAGGACATGATGTTAAAGGACTTCATGGTTAAAGAGTCTCGTTGGTATTCTGATGGAGCGTGTGTGGTTCACCGGCACATCATAACACCTCGAAATAGTCTTAGGGTGCAGACCCAGAACCATAGGAAGTCACAGTACACAGAATGGAATTAAAAGAGAAATTGACAGGATAACATATTGAGATGTTATCGGATGAGCATCCGATTGGATCATCTGCAATAAAATGTATAATTATAAGATACTTTGGATACATAGAAAGAGTGTAAGGTTGATAACGACATAGATGTAAAATTAGAATTGAAAGTTTAAAAGAAATCTTGAAACCGATAACAGTTTATGACAAGGTCCGACTTGGTGATTACCTTGTGGAGACTTGGTAATAAGCAGGAGTAGCTGCCAGTCAGATCTTTATGTTTCACTTTTGCATGTTTTACTTCCCGAATAATTTAATTATTCAGATAGGTCCACAGTCGCTCATACTTTGGGAAGTAAGTATTGAATCAAGAATGTCATGAATTGGTTTGTAGACTGTCTAAGGAGTTAGACATAGCAATAGGATTGCTACAACATTCATGAGTACTTAGAAAAAGAGATTTGAGTATTGGATAAACCCACGCTCAATAGATTGCTTCATGGATTATATCACAAGCAATATTGAGACGATAATATCCTATGATCTTCAAGTGGAGAAATATGAGTTATAATTTACAAGGCAGTTATTCATTGATAATACGAAAACGCATCGGTAACTCGATGTTATAAAACGTGTTGTTGTGAATGATTTGACTGGTAAAAGATATAAGCATATGAGTTGAAACTTATTCGTTCCTTGACCCTGATGGGAAACAGATATCTGTAGGCCTCTCGATGATTTTGAAGTTGACTAAAGTGCTGGCCAGCCTGGACTAAATTGATGTGTTCAATTAGAAGTTCTAAAGTCATAAGCAGAATCGAAAATCGGGAAACAGAATATCGGACAGAGATTGATCTCAATCCATGTCTCGTGTCTGAAAAATATCTTGTTGGACGAAGGATCATATGATCACTTATCATTGGACAGAACTGACTAGGTCAGAGTTCGGCAGCGGTTTCTAGAAAGCTACAGTTGCTAATTAATTAGAGGTTAAATTGGTAATTTTAGTCATAGACTTATCCAAGTGGGAGACTGTTGGATTAGGTGTCTAAGCCATGACTAATAATTAGTATTTATCTAATTAATAGTAGCATAGTCCATTTGGGTTGCCCTCATAGTTGGAGGATTGGCAGAAAGTCCGGTAGAGAGAATGATTGATTTATTATGTGATTAATAAATCAATAGAAATTAAATAAATAGTTTATTAATATATTTAAGTGATAATATATTAATTAGAAACTATAATAATTAATTAGAAATTTTTCTGGAATTAATTGGAATTAATTTGGCAGTTAAATTGATTAATTAAGATGCAGGGACTAAAACTGTAATTATTCAATAGTTGAGTAAGTGACAGTTGAGTGAGTGAGAGTGGTGGTCGAAATTATATATGGAAATATATTTATTTTCGATTTTGATAATGAGGATAAAAGAGTTTGAATTATTAAGATAAAGGCTTATCTTAATTTGAATTCAAAAAGGTTTATCTTTAAGGTTTATCTGATCACCATTTGGAGCCTATAAATAGGGAGGCTCACCCTAACCCTAAAGCCACGATTTTGAAGCTCTCTAAGAAGGTATTTTCGGCCAACAACTCCAAGCTAGGGTGTGACTACATTTGAGGCAAGAGGTTTCTGTTGCTTTGCTTCCAAGATTCACTAAAGGTTGGTTTTTCTTGATCTTTCTTTTAGTTAATCTTTTTCTGGCCTTCTAGGAATTGTTATATGTTTAATTAGGAGAAAAACTTAGATCTAAATAGGTTGCATGTGAACTTAGGATTTTTAGTTCATAGTTGCAGAAAACCTTTCAGTGGTATCAGAGCATTTGGTTGTTTTTCTTGTTAAATTGCTATAACTGTGTTCCTAGTAATTAGGGTTTATTGTTCCTAAACCCTAATTTGTGCAAATCGACATCTAGGGTTAGGGTTTTGAAAAACCCTAGCCCCTCCTCTCTATTTTGGCGATTTTATGATTAGGGTTTAGAAGGTATTCTATTTTTGGTAACTTTAAATTGTTTAAAAGATAAACCTTAAAACCTTTATCCTAAAAATCGAAAATTAGGGGATAAGGATAGGTTTTAATTAATTTGATTAATTTGATAAACCTATCTACATTTGAATTAATTATGTGGCATTAATTGGATTAATCAAGAGGACAGGGGCTAAAGTTGTTCCAACTCGAAAGTTGAATTGACACGCGCGGCACCAAAAATCTCCAGGCATCTTCTGGCTCTTGCCACATAAATGTCCCACTTGATGAGGAATTTATCATAACCTGGTGTGTCTCATTAACTCCCTCGAAGAATAATTTGACTAACTGCCATTTAGGAACTTCATGATGCGGACAGGATCGCAACAGCTCTTTTAACCTATCAAACGCTTCATGAAAAGCCTCTCCTGGCTTTTGCTGAAAATCTTGGATTGCTCGTCTGACCTCCGTGGTTTTACTGACCGGATAGAATTCTTGTAGAAACTTAGCCTTAAGTTGTTCCCAGCTAGTAATACTATTAGGCGACAAAGATGTAAACCAATATTTGGCTTTATCCTTAAGAGTGAATGGAAACAATCTAAGCCTAAAAATATCTCTATCAGTATTCCTAGGAGTATCGGCATTGGCAATCGCTAAGAATTCATATAGATGATTATATGGATCGTCAGTCTTGTATCCCTTGAACCGAGTCAATATTCCTAACAACTGAGGTCTTATTTCTACCTGAGAATCAATGTTATCAGGAATATAAATTGGCGATGAATCGTCATATTCCTGTGGTTGGAAATGTGATGCAACCGATTGCCCTCTCGATTGTGCGAAATGTAAAGGTTGAGCAGGATTACCGTAAAGATGATCGTTATATTCCTACTGACCTGGTGGTTGTTGATACTGTGATGCTCTTCTGGGAGGTCTCCGACCTCGGTTCCACTGTTGCTGTGGTGCTGGTGGCACCCATCCCTCGTCTTCCTCGTCATATCTCTCCTCTGTATCTGGATAATGGTATTGTGGCTGAGGAGGTTGTTGATAGTGTATAGGTTGTGTAGGTTGGAATGTGGGTTGAGGTTTAAAAAGAACTGGTTGTGGTTGAGAAAATGGTTGAGAGGTTGGTGTCTGCTGTCTAGAAACTGGGGTGCCATCACGGGTCGGCTCTCCCCAAGACAATGCAGAGGTAAATGGGTTGGTAGATTGTGGTTGTGAAACGGGTGTAAATGGTGGTACAGATGGCGGAGTGCATGATGGTATGGGTGCAGGGGCTGAAACTGCACCACCAGAAGCACTCGAGCTCCCGAACTGAAACTCTGACAGTGGGGGAATAGAAAACATCCCCGTTGCCTCACCTGATGGTTCCTGGGCAACACCTACTGAACTACTACTAACCTGACTAAAACTCATGATATTTGAACGCCTACAAGCACGGATTTTGCGCGCAGTACGCTCAATCTCAGGATCAAAATCCAATGGGGATAATTGCTCACCCCTGCGGGTATATATGCACTAGTGCAACACGCCCACAAAAATCAAAAACCAAAACTAACCAAATGAAATTTTCAAAAACAAAAAAACAAGTTCCTACTAATCACCTAATCTAAGCTCACAGCTCCCCGGCAACGGCGCCAAAATTTGACACGCCTAGGTCGTCGTGCGGTCAAAAATAAAGAAAACCTAACACACACACACTAGTACAGTGGTAGTCAGGGTCGATCCGCAGGAGCTTCGTGGTTAGACACTAGTAGTGTCACGCTACAGTCGGAGGACACACACACTAGTATAGTGGTAGACCAGATGACAGATTACCAACTAGTAGTGTCACGCTACAGTCGGAGGACCTGATTTCTAAGTTTTCAACTACCAATAAGCAATCACTAACCAAAGTCAAGCTAAGCATAAGCTAACCCAACTCAAACTAACCTAGTCACTTTCTGAAATCAGAAGTGCATCTCTGAATCAGAAGCAAACAAAGGCATCAAAACCAAACAAAGCATAACCTAACTAATAACTAGGGTTCTGACTAAACAGCTACTAGCTAGAGTTCAATGCCCAAAACTAACCTAATTGGCTACTGATTTCAGCAAAGGAAAACAGTTCCAACCAAGGTCAAAGCAAGATTCAAACACAATTCAAACAATCAAAACACAATCAAACATCCAAAACATCAAAATACCAATAATACTCATAACCGAATGATTCTCATTCATCAAACTCAGATCCAAACATCAAAACAGTAACTAAAGACTACTAAACAGAAACCTAAGCTTGATATCAATGGTTGTCACTCCCAAAGATACAAACCAAAGCTTACAACTATCTAACTAATTGAAAATAAAATCCAAAACATAAAAAAATACCAATTGAGAACTTGCTGGAACGAAATCTTGGAGTTAAAGAGCTTCAAGGTCGATTTTACACACGGTCTTTGCTAGGGTTTTCGGCTGTAAATGCCTCTATTTATAATTGCAAATTTCTCGAGGCCGCGCCGCGCTTTTGTGGATTCCGCGGCGCGCGTACTTATCAGATCCCGTTTCTTCGGCATTTGAATGTGTTAAACCGCCTTAAGCCCGCGTCGCGCGTTTCATAGATCCGCGGCACGCGTATGTGTGTCCTTGATTTTTCATTCTTTTCAAAACTTCTTCCTTTTGCACGCTTTTAGTCCCTGTTTCCATTCGTTTCCTCCAAACAAGTCCTGGCACGAAAAGTGATAATACCAAGATATATATGATATAATTTCATCAAGAAAAAGGCTCAACAACGCCTAAAATACTTGATATCACTAGGCGTTGTCACGCGCACTGGTAATCCGGAAAATGGCTTAGAGATAGGGTTTATCTCTATTTGAAAGTCAAACGAGGTTTATCTCTAAGGGTCATTTGGTTGCCTATAAATAGGGACCCCTGGACCTCATAATTGGCTGCGATTTCTCTCTGTAAGCTCTCTGGAATTTTCGATCCCCTCCCCTCCTAGCTTGGGTGTGACTTTCATTTGAGGCAGGATAATTTTGCTGCTTTGCTTCCAAGAAACTTAAGGTTGGTTTTCTATTTTAATCTTTACTTTTTTTTATTGACCTCTAGGAGCTTGTTATATGTTCAATAGTAGAAAACATAGATCCTCATAGGTTGCATGTGAACTTAGGTTATTTAGTTCATGGTTTGTAGAAAACCTTTCAGTGGTATCAGAGCCTGTTCTTGTTTTCTTGTTGAATAGTTATAACTGTTTAGGGTTTAAAGCTTATAAACCCTAATTTTTATATGGATCGATTTCTTGGATTAGGGTTTTGGAAACCATAATCCTCCCCTAGTTATTTTTGAAAAAGCCTTTTAGGGTTTTAGGAGGTTTTCTATTTTTGGTAACTTTAATTGTTTAATTAAATGGATAACCTTAAACCCAAATTGTTTGAATTCGAAATTTAAGGGTTTAAGATAGGTTTAAAATTAATTTGATTAATTTGGTAATATCTATCTACATTTGAATTAATTTAATTGTTAATTAAAAGAGAATTCAAAGGATTTAATTAATTTTTTAAATTAGCGAAAATTAAGGATTAAATCCGGAAAATATTTTAAATGTTTAAAATATTAAGATTTAATTAATTTAATTAATTGTTAATTAAAAGATAATTAAAAGGATTTAATTAATTTCAAATTTGCGAAAAAATTAAAGATAAATCCGGAAAAATATTTTAAATGTTTAAAATATTAAGATTTAATTATTTTAATTAATTGTTAATTAAAGGATAATTAAATCGAATTTTTAAAGGTTTAATTTAATTTTAAATTTAATAGTTAAATTGGTAAAATTAAAAGATGAACCTGGAATATTTTAAAGAGTTTTAAAATACATCTTATATATGTTATTATTTATTAATACTATATGTATAAGATAAAATTGGTCAGTCAATTTAATAGTAGGCTTCATTCACGAAGCTGATCTATAAAATGGCGGTCTAATGGGTAAACACTCTCGCCCACCGCTCGCCTGATCAGTGGAGGGTCGTTAGCCGAACATTTTTGATAGGACCGCTTAATCATTAAAAGTATAATGATCAAAGTACTAGAACCATTTACAAAAATCCCAATCTAGTTACTTTAGGAAAAATGTGAATTTGATGCTAACCCATGAAATTGCACATTGCACTTTATGAAACGTTGGTGGAGCGTGTGTGGTTTATCGACACACCAATGGGGGTTCATAAAGAGTGGCAATGGGTGTCTCGGGTGTTATCATTGTTGATGGAGCGTGTGTGGTTTACCGGCACATCAATTTGAGATGGTAATGGACCTCGAGAGTACCGAGCAAATTTGCATGGTTATTCACACCCGGTTTGTGATCCTCGGCATCCCAGTCACAAACGGTGGGGCATATCCAATATTAAACATGCTATTGAACAGTTCAATAAATCTCAAAAGAAACTAGGAATTCCATTTATAATAAGATTATATTTTCCGCAGTGGAATTGGCTGAATCGTCATTCGCCTACCTTTATAAAATTTGCAAATAGATTATGGCATCCCTCTTCTAGTTTGTAAATTGTTATAGTTGGATCCTAGCCTTATTTTATATTGGGTTATTATAAGGACCGACAACTATCTAATTAAACTTACCTTCTTTTATAGATGTCTTCTGCTGATCAATCCGCTCCCCACTCAAACTCCAGTGTTCCCTCAATCCTCTCATTATGTTCCAAGGTTCAACTGAACGGGACAAACTACAATGACTGGATTAGAAATATCAAGATGGCTCTAAGGTACGAGAACAAAGAGTATGTTCTCGAGACCGAGCTTGTCGATATTGACCCTGAAACTACAACTCCCGAGGAACTTTCCTCGTACCAAAAACATTCTAATGATGCGACCAAAGTGGCATGCATCATGATCGCCACAATGAACCCCGAATTGCAAAGGATATACGAAGACTACTGGCCCTTTGAGATGCACAAGGAGCTTGCGGAAAAGTTCCGCAAGCAAGAGCGCATCGAGAGGTGCGAGGTGGTCAAGGACTTCACGAACAGCAAACCTAAAGATGGAGAGTCCATCTGCACTCATGTGCAAAGAATGTAAGGTTACGTGGAGCGGCTCAGGAAGCTTGCGATGCCTGTAAACAACGAGTTGGCCGTTGACATTGTGCTTAACTCCTTGCCAAGTTCTTATGACCAGTTCAGACTGGCTTACCATTTGAACAACAATCAGGCTAACCTGACTGAATTGCATCATATGCTTCGGACTGCTGAGGATGGAATGAAGGGTAAAAGTGTAACCTCGGTTAATCAGCCCGTCTTAGCCATTGGAAGTGGCAAAGAAAAGAAACGGAAAGGCCCTCCTAAACAAAATTGGAGGGAAAAGGTTCAGGTCGGGTCGTCCAGCAATGGCTCGAGAACCAAGTCTTCCCACATTCCTTGTGTAGCCAACCCCAATGAAGCCGACTGTTTCTATTGCAAAGAAAAGGGCCATTGGAAGAGAAGCTGCCCTAAATACTTGCAGGATGTCAAGGATGGGAAAGTAAAGCCATCGACAGCAGGTATATACACTATCTCTAAAAACTCACCATCTTCCAGTTCTTGGGTCCTTGATATAGGATGTGGTTTTTACATTTGTTCTGATTTGCAGGGACTAAAGGAAAGCAGGGAGGTGGAGCACGGTAGACTGAATCTGATCATGGAGAATATGAGATCGTCCCCTGTTACCAAGATCGGCGTTTATAGTTTAGTGCTTAGTAGTGATGTTAGCTTAGAGTTATTTAATTGTTGCTATTCGCCAGAAATGGCAAGAAACATTATTTCATTTCACGCATTGTTCAGACAAGGATTTCAATTTTCTTTTGATAATAAAATTTGTTCGATTTCTGTTTTCAAAAATGGTATTTTGATATTTACTGCTTATCCTTGTGATGGTGTGTATGAAACTGTTGAATGTGTTGACAATTTAGGACATAGTGTAAATTATATTGATTCTGTTAGTTCTATATGCTCAAGGATGATCATAAAATGATATTACTAATAATACATGATCCTATAGGGTCACACCAACAACAAGTTTGACACCAATTGATCATTTAGAATGTTAAATTTTGATTTAACATCAAATGATACTTAACTTGCAATTTAATCTTGTAGGTTATTATTATTTGAGGTAAATAATAATAACTACAAAATTAAAGGTTGATTAGTAATTCATATGTGATGAATTAATTAAGTGTAACAATTAAATTGTTTAAATTGTTAAACGATTTAATTGATTTATAATTAAGCCTTTTATTTAATTTAATTGGTAAATTAAATAAAATATATATATTGTTATATATATATATATATATATATATATATATATATATATATATATATATATATATATATATATATATATATATATATATATATATATAATTATACAATTAAGATTGTATATTTAGATGGTTTATTTATATATATAATTATGGGTTAAATGTTATCCCATTAAAGAAATAAGAAGATGTATTATTTATAAGCTTATAATTATCTAAGTTTTATAAATAATAAATCTACTAACTCTCCATGTGACATCAAAAATTCAGCCAAGATGGAAAGAAAAGAATGCATTAACTACTTAAAAGTGGTTGAAGATGCTTTGTGTCTTCAAGCTTTTGATTATAGAAATCAAATGGATCTTTCTTTTAAGCTAGTTGCATGTGCTTTTCTTTTCCTAGGTGTGATATATGTTGGCCACGATTTTGAGGGGGTTAGTACATCATTCTTGCTTCAAGAAATCAGCCAAAAACTCTCCTTAAGTTCTTAGAAAAAATTGGTTTTTGGTTTCATAAGAAAAGGAGTCATAACTTGCAAGTTATGGAACTAGCATTCAAGGGTGTTCAAGCTTGTGGTGGATCAACTATAGAGGGATTCTAATTTGATTCCTAGCTATCAAAATCATCCAAACCAAACCCAAGAACAAAGGTTATGATCTTGAACTTAATCTATGTTTGTTCTTCATCTTATCTCTACATGCATATAGCATGATCCTCTTGAAAATGGAATTTGTGTTCATGATTTTATGCTTCCGTTGCAAACTCTTGTTTTTGAAACTAATTACATGAACCTTGATTTCCAACAATTGGTATCAGAGCCATGGCTATATTGCATGTTTAGATAATAAGTTTATTTGGATAAACTTGGTTTTTGGAAGCCATGAATGTTCATCTTCTTAAATGAAAGTTTCATGCATGGCTTCTTTGGCAACATGCAAATATATAATCTATGATTTTATGTAACCAACTATATTTTATGTATGCATGCATTTGGTTACATAGATGTTGCCTTAGAAAAACAAAGTGTTGATTTTCTTATGATTTTATGTGATAAAATGGTGCATAAACAAGCCAAGGACCATATGATGCATGTTTTGTGTTTGTATTCGATTTGGTTGTAATCTATTCTTTTATTCAAATGGTTTGTAATAATAATTAGTTATTTACTTCTTTTATTCACTTTGTAATTGTTAGAATAGTTGTATTTTATTTCATTCACAAAATGTAACAAGAGAAGGAAGTAAGAAAAGATTGCACCCAACAGCAGCACTTTCTGAAGAGCTGCTGTCCAGATTTCAAAAATGTTTTGGAAGTGTTTTATAAATTCATATCTTGGTCATTTGGTGATATACTTGTTGGTAACTTTAATATCTAGTATATACATTAAGTTTCAACAAGTATTAGCATCAATATAGCCAAGAATGAATTGAAAAATGCAACAAAAAACCACAAAATTTTTCCTGCTGCCCCTGGATTTCGAAAATTTTGAGGGTACCAAAGAAAAATCATAACTCACTTCATGATGTCAAGAAATGGTGGTTCAAGTGTCATTTGGTGATATAAGAAGCTTGGCAAAATTGTAGCCAAATCGAAGATCATTTGGTTGAGTTTTTGTCACCCTTTTGTCCCTAGGTTTGGACTTGATATTTCATGTGTGGCTCACATGAAATATCAAACTAGTTGGCTTGTGTTTATGCACCCATGCATGTTTGTGATGATTGAATGTTTTATTATGTTATGTTGTGGATGAAAATAAGATTTTGCATGCTAGACAACCTAGATAATTAAACATAATCATCAAGGAGTTTGTATTTTCAAAAGTTGACAATTAAAACATAAGATGTGATAAAATTGGTTTTATTAAAATGGGTTTTGTTTTAAAACCTATTAAGTCAAGTTTTGAAAATGATTGAAACAAGAAATAAAATGGAGATTTTATAAACTCTTACAAACTCCAATCCTAAGTAATAATGGTAATTATTTAGGATTATAAATTGGTTCTAATATATGTGATCAAACTCAAACTTAATATTGGATATTAATTGTAATCTTGACCACAAACAAAGAATCAATAAAATGGAGATTTTATGATTAAGGAACCAATTAACAAAATAAGATTTAATGGTACCATGTTCATTGGATGCATGCAATCTACATGATACCATATGTTTTTCAAAATTAGAATTGTAAAACATTCAAATCCCTTATGAAATATGAATCAATGCCGTCCCTCTTAAAGACACTCATGTATCACTTGTATTTCCTTGTGGGATAAAGGATACCTAACCACTTGGAGACTTCTTGTGATACAAGAAGTAGTTTTGCAATATTGATGGGATAAAGGACACCTAACCATTAATAGTTGTCAAAATTACACGTCCGTTTAAGAAGGATGATTCGTTTGGAAATCTCTTGTGATAAAGGTCACCTAAGCATTAGAAATCCAAGGCATAGATGGGATCAAACATGCCAAACTTATAAATGTTATAATGGGATCCCATAACTCTAGAAATTATATTTGGATATAATTGGTAAACCGTTACCTACCTTGTTGATTCGAATAGACGGGATAAAGGATACCTAACCACTTATTCGTGATGCAACTTGGATTCTAGACCTTAATTAATTAAAGTTTATGAAACAAGAAGGGGTATTAATTAAGGACTTAATATCATAATTTACTAAATAGAACCTTGTTAAAATTTTGTAGATGGCACCAAACAACACACACTCGGCTCCTAACAAAACCTCACTACGGTCTCTCCTTGAAGGAGAAAAACTTAACCATACCAACTTCTTAGATTGGCACCGTAGTGTGAGAATTGTTCTCAAACAAGAAAAGAAAGAATATGTTCTCAATGAACCACTTCCAGAAGAGCCACCTGCCATTCCTAAGCTTGCACACGATGCATGGCTTAAAAAGATGGATGATTCCATCGATGCATCATGTCTCATGTTGGCAACCATGATTCCCGACCTTCAGAAGGATTTGGAGAATCATTCAGCCTATGACATGATTCATCAACTAAAGGAAATGTTCCAACAACTTGCAAGAACGGAAAGGTTCGAAACTGTTCGGGGTTTCCATGCTTGCAAGATGGAGGATGGGCAGTCGGTAAGCTCTTATGTGCTCAAAATGAAGAGTCACATTGATCATTTGGCACGTCTTGGAGTTGTGATGCCCGAAGAGCTAGCAACGGATATGATCCTTAACTCCTTGACAAAGTCCTTTGATCCTTTTGTCATGAATTATAACATGAATGGTTTAAACAAGACTATCCCGGAATTACATGGGATGCTAATTACCGCGGAAAAGAATCTGCCTAAGAAAACCACTCAAGTTCTCATGATCAAGGAAGGTGGCACAAAGAGAACTAGACCAGAACACCCCACCAACTCCAAGGGCAAGGGGAAAGCAAAAGCTTTCAAAGGTAAGGGCAAGAAAGTTGTCCAACCATCCCATCCGCCCAAGAAGAAGGCAAAGGTTGTCAAAGAAGATACATGCTTTGAATGTGGCAAAGCTGGGCATTGGAAGAGAAATTGCCCTACGTATCTTGCGGAGTTGAAGAAGAAGAAGGCCGGTGAAGGCACTTTAGGTATCTATGTGATAGACCTAAAACTTTATAATTTATCTCCTAACACATGGGTATTTGATACTGGTTGTGGAACTCACATATGTAATATGTTGCAGGGGTTCAAAAGGAGTAGGCGACTAAAGGCAAATGAGGTAGTACTTCGGGTTGGAAACAATGCAAGAGTTGCAGTGGATTCAATTGGAAGTTTTAATTTATTACTACCAAATGGCTTGTGTATGACATTGTTGAATGTTTATTATGTTCCTAGCTTGACTAGGAATATTATTTCGGTTGCTAAATTAAGACAATGTGGATTTGATCTTTCCTTTAATAATGATGATATTTGCGTTTACAAAAATAATGTATTCTATTTTGAGGCTAGGCCTTTAAATGGAATTTATGAAGTAAACCTTGATGAAAAGACTAACCAAGGCTCTTTATACCACACTTTCACCAAGAAACCCAAATTTGATTTGAGTCAAACCTATCTATGGCATTGTCGCCTTGGGCATATAAACAAGAATCGCATATCCCAACTTCAAAAGAGTGGACTTTTGAAGGCAAATGAGAATGACTCATTTGATATATGTGAATCTTGTTTACATGGCAAGATGACTAAAGCTCCTTTCTCCGGAACCAATGAGAGAGCAAAGGACTTGTTAGGAATCATACATACGGATGTATATGGTCCTTTCAAGCCAATGACTAGATATGGTGAAAGATATTTCATCACCTTCACTGACGACTTTAGTCGTTTTGGATATGTTTATTTAATTAAACATGAACATGAGGCGTTTGAAATGTTCAAAACGTTTCAAAGTGAAGTGGAAAATCAACTCAACAAAACAATTAAAGTTCTTCGTTCTGATAGAGGAGGTGAGTACTTAAGTACAAACTTTATGGATCATCTTAAGACTTGTGGAATTGTTTCACAACTTACTCCACCTGGAACACCACAACATAATGGTGTGTCTGAGAGGCGGAACCGAACACTATTGGATATGGTTCGATCCATGATGAGTAGAAGTACTTTGCCTTTATCATTTTGGGGTTATGCTATACAAACAGCTGCTCGTCTCCTAAACATGGCACCTACTAAGAAGGTAGATAAAACGCCTTATGAGATATGGCATGGAAGGGTTCCATATTTATCCTATCTCAAGGTATGGGGTTGTGAAGCTTATGTTAGACAAGAAGCTTCAAACAAATTAGAACCCCGTTCAACTAAATGTATCTTTGTAGGGTATCCGAAAGATTATCTTGGATACTATTTCTACAATCCCATCGAGAATAAAATATTTATTTCTCGAAAAGCTGAATTCCTAGAAAACAAGTTTCTGACGGAAGAGGCTAGTGGGAGGTTTGTGGAACTTGAGGAACTTCAGGAACCACAACCTGATACACAAGAAGTTGAATCTAGCATTCAACAAGAAATTGTTGAACCTGAACAAACGGTTGATCAGGAACAAATTGTAACACAAAGTGTTCGCAAATCTGGTAGGGTTCGAATTGAACCAGAAAGGTATGGTTACCTTTTGATGGAAGAGGAATGTTATACGATAGATTCTGATGAACCCGTCAACTATCAGAGTGCAATATCAGATCCTGAATCTGATAAATGGTTTGAGGACATGAACATTGAGATGCAATCCATGCACGATAATCAAGTTTGGAACTTGGTTAATCTTCCCACCAATTGTAAGACTGTTGGGAACAAATGGTTTTTCAAGAAGAAAATCGACGTGGATGGAAATGTTCACACTTTTAAGGCTAGACTTGTCGCTAAAGGATACTCACAAACTCATAGTATTGACTATGATGAGACCTTTTCTCCAGTGGCAATGATCAAGTCGATTAGGATACTTTTTGCCATAGCCGCGTACTATGATTATGAGATATGGCAAATGGATGTCAAGACCGCTTTCCTTAATGCACACTTATTGGAAGATGTCTATATGGATCAACCTGAAGGTTTTGTCGATCCAAAGCATCCAAACAAAGTGTGCAAGCTTAAAAGATCTATCTATGGATTAAAGCAAGCGTCTCGAACATGGAACATCCGTTTTGATGAAAAGATTACGAGTTTTGGATTCATCAAAAATGAGGATGACTCCTGTGTTTACAAGAAAGCTAGTGGGAGCATTGTCATAATCCTAGTATTGTATGTAGATGACATACTTTTATTTGGAAATGACATCCCAACCTTAAAAGGTGTCAAAGCGTTCCTTGAGAGTTGTTTCTCAATGAAGGATCTAGGGGAAGCTGCTTATGTATTAGGCATAAAGATCTATAGAGATAGATCTAAGAGACTTATTGGTCTTAGCCAAAGTGTATATATTGATAAAATCTTGAAAAGATTCAAGATGCAAGACTCCAAAAGAGGATTCTTACCAATACCACATGGCACCATCCTAAGCAAGTCTCAGTGCCCAAACACTAGGACTGAACTTTAAAGGATGAAACATGTCCCATATGCTTCGGCAATTGGGTCCATCATGTATGCCATGTTATGCACTAGGCCCGACGTCTCATGTGCCTTAAGTATGACTAGTAGGTATCAACAGAACCCAGGTGAAGCCCACTGGACTGCTGTAAAGAACATTCTTAAGTACTTGAGAAGAACTAAAGATATGTTCTTAGTTTACGGCGGTTTGGAAGAAAGCTTAAAGGTAAAGGGTTACACTGACGCAAGCTTCCAAACAGATAGGGACGATTCGAAATCTCAATCTGGGTATGTCTTTATTTTAAATGGAGGAGCCGTGTCTTGGAAGAGTTCCAAACAAGAAGTGATTGCACAATCCACTACAGAATCTGAATATGTTGCTGCTTCGGAAGCTGCTCAAGAAGCTGTTTGGATGAGAAAGTTCATAGAAGATCTAGGGGTTGTTCCTTCCATTCGGGACCCTATAGAAATCTTCTGTGACAATCTAGGTGCTATAGCTCAAGCAAAGGAACCTAGATTGCATCAAAAAACCAAACACATTCACCGAAGGTATAACTACATTAGACATGAAGTTAAGAATGGTGAAATTAGTATTCACAAGGTTCATACAGATCAAAATTTGGCAGACCCATTCACGAAACCTTTACCCCAAACTAAGCATGAAAGTCATGTTAAGGGTATAGGACTCCGTTTTTCTAATGAATGGATTTGATTTGTGTTTAATGTTTTATGAATATGAACTTATGTAAACGACAAGAATTATGTAATATTTGTGACGTGATGTTTCATTCATAATTATTGTGTTTTATTAGCATGTTTAATCCTTGAATAATTTAGTTATTCTAAACGTCCATAGTCGATCATAGTTGTGGGAGCAATTATGAAGTAAGACTAATATGAATTGGATTGGTTGACTTTTATGGGTAAAAGTAGCAAAAGGTTGCAACCAAATTCATAGGTACTTGTCAGTGAACAAGTATTGGACTTGACCCGTTTCAAGATCACTCCATGGATCATCATCATAAGTGATTCTTGAATAAATGTATTATCATTGTATCCTTTGACCTGAGATACATATTTGGGACTCAAGTGTAGAGTGTACTATGCTTTGATATGGTTCACTGTTGTTCTTGAAATACAGACAACCATAAAGGCCATACTCATGCATAGTACTAACTATATGAGGGGCGTATGTAGTCAAGACGGGATTTGTTCCTCTTATGTGTTAAGAGTTAGACATCTAAGGCGCCTGTTTGAAAGTTGAATATAAAATGAGAATGATTAAGATCCATGTCTCATGTTCAACATGATGTCTGTGACAAAGGGATAATTGATAGATAACCTTATACATCAATTAGAGCCTCGTGTTTTCTGAAGAATTGAATGTTGTTGAATGGCACAATGTCATGTGTTATTGGGGGCAGTAAAATGTTGCTAGACGTTTACCACTGTCTATATCATTCTGTGATGCAACCTTGTGCAAGTGGGAGATTGTTAGTTCTATATGCTCAAGGATGATCATAAAATGATATTACTAATAATACATGATCCTATAGGGTCACACCAACAACAAGTTTGACACCAATTGATCATTTAGAATGTTAAATTTTGATTTAACATCAAATGATACTTAACTTGCAATTTAATCTTGTAGGTTATTATTATTTGAGGTAAATAATAATAACTACAAAATTAAAGGTTGATTAGTAATTCATATGTGATGAATTAATTAAGTGTAACAATTAAATTGTTTAAATTGTTAAACGATTTAATTGATTTATAATTAAGCCTTTTATTTAATTTAATTGGTAAATTAAATAAAATATATATATATTGTTATATATATATATATATATATATATATATATATATATATATATATATATATATATATAATTATACAATTAAGATTGTATATTTAGATGGTTTATTTATATATATAATTATGGGTTAAATGTTATCCCATTAAAGAAATAAGAAGATGTATTATTTATAAGCTTATAATTATCTAAGTTTTATAAATAATAAATCTACTAACTCTCCATGTGACATCAAAAATTCAGCCAAGATGGAAAGAAAAGAATGCATTAACTACTTAAAAGTGGTTGAAGATGCTTTGTGTCTTCAAGCTTTTGATTATAGAAATCAAATGGATCTTTCTTTTAAGCTAGTTGCATGTGCTTTTCTTTTCCTAGGTGTGATATATGTTGGCCACGATTTTGAGGGGGTTAGTACATCATTCTTGCTTCAAGAAATCAGCCAAAAACTCTCCTTAAGTTCTTAGAAAAAATTGGTTTTTGGTTTCATAAGAAAAGGAGTCATAACTTGCAAGTTATGGAACTAGCATTCAAGGGTGTTCAAGCTTGTGGTGGATCAACTATAGAGGGATTCTAATTTGATTCCTAGCTATCAAAATCATCCAAACCAAACCCAAGAACAAAGGTTATGATCTTGAACTTAATCTATGTTTGTTCTTCATCTTATCTCTACATGCATATAGCATGATCCTCTTGAAAATGGAATTTGTGTTCATGATTTTATGCTTTCGTTGCAAACTCTTGTTTTTGAAACTAATTACATGAACCTTGATTTCCAACAGATTCTACTAGTGGTGTAGAAAAGGCATGTCTGTGGCATAGTCAGCTCGGACACATCAGCAAGAAACGCATCGCCCAACTCCAAAAGGATGGAGTGTTGGAATCATTCGACCTTAGGTCGGATGATGTATGCGAATGTTGTCTGTTGGGTAATATGACTAAATCACCTTTCAAAGGGTCTTTTGAAAGAGGTGAGGGTCTGCTGGACATCATTCACACGGATATGTGTGGTCCATTCAGATCAACCACAAAGGATGGCACGCGGTTCTACGTAACCTTTACTGACGATTTTAGTAGATACGGTTATATCTACTTAATCAAGCATAAGTCAGACACCTTTGAAAAGTTCAAAGAGTTTAAGAACAAGGTAGAGAATCAATTAGGCAGGAAGATAAAGATGCTCAGGTCCGACAGAGACGGAGAGTATCTAAGTATCGAGTTCCTAGACTATCTAAAGGAATGCGGAATAGTTTCGCAGTTGACACCTCCCAGGACACCACAGTTGAACGGTGTTGCGGAGAGGCGCAACCGAACCCTGTTAGACATGGTTCGTTCCATGATGAGTCGAGCTTCACTTCCCATTCACTTCTGGGGGTATGCCCTAGAGACTGCCGCCCATATCCTCAATCTTGTCCCTACTAAGAAGGTTGCTAAAACACCTCATGAAATGTGGACGGGGAAAGTTCCCTCGTTGGCACATATCAAATTCTGGGGTTGTGAGGCTTTCGTTAGACGAGAGACTCAAGACAAACTCGCAGAAAGAAGCGAAAGGTGTTTCTTCCTTGGTTATCCCAAACAGTCCTTTGGATATCTATTCTACAGACCGAGCGAGGACGTGGTCTTTGTAGCTAGACAAGCAGTCTTTCGAGAGAGAGAGCTCATATTCAAAGAGGACAGTGGGAGTACCATTAATCTTGAAGAAATTTAAGAGTCATCAGATGACGCAACCTTAGGAGAAACTAGCAACCAACATGAGGAAGAAGTTCCTGTTGGTCCGACTGATGTATCCTTACCTCTTAGGTGCTCCGGTAGGGTTAGCATGCCACCCGAGTTTTATGGTTTCCATATAACTTCGGATGGGGACACGTTTGTCAGTGATAGGACACTGATAAATTTGGATGAACCAGCTAACTACCAAGAAGCAGTGGCAGGCCCTGAGTCTGCCAAGTGGAAAGAGGCCATGTATAGCGAGATCAAGTCCATGTATGACAATCAAGTTTGGAACTTGGTTGACAACGTACCGGGTCGAAAGACTGTCGGGTGCAAGTGGATCTTCAAGAAGAAGACCGACATGGACGGAAAAGTACACACTTTCAAGGCAAGACTGGTTGCGAAGGGCTTTACTCAAACCCCAGGGGTTGATTATGACGAGACCTTCTCACCAGTAGCCAAGATAAAGTCTATTAGGATAATGCTGGCTATAGCTGCATTTCATGACTATGAAATTTGGCATATGGACATCAAAACCGCTTTCCTTAATAGGAAGTTAACTGAGGATGTTTACATGAATCAGCCAGAGGGTTTTGTCGATGCAAAGTATCCCAATAAGGTGTGTAAGCTTGAGAGATCAATCTACGGATTGAAGCAAGCTTCTCACAGCTGGAATCTTTGTTTCCATGAGAAAGTCAAAGAGTTTGGCTTCTCTAGGAGCGAGGATGAGTCCTGCGTATATGTCAAGGCTAGTGGGAGTATAGTCACCTTTCTGGTGCTGTATGTCGATGACATACTGCTCATGGGAAACGATATTCCAACCTTGCAAGATGTCAAGGCTTGGCTTGGGAAATGTTTCGCCATGAAGGACCTAAGAGAGGCTGCCTATATTCTCGGGATAAGAATATTGAGAGATAGGAAGAAGAGACTAATTGGACTTAGTCAGGGTACATACTTGGAAAAGGTACTAAAGAGGTTTAGTATGGAAAATTCCAAGAAGGGAGAGCTACCTATCTAGAGTAATGCAAAGTTGATTTAAGACTCAAAGCCCGAGTACAGACGAGGAAATAGCTGACATGAGTCGGGTACCTTACGCTTCGGCTGTAGGATTGATCATGTACGCTATGACGTGTACTCGCCCTGACGTGGCTTTTGCTTTAAGCATGGTCAGTCGGTACCAGGGTAACCCTGGAAGGGCGCATTGGATAGCTGTGAAAAATATACTCAAGTATCTGCGAAGGACAAAGAACATAGTGTTAGTCCTCGGTGGCAGTGATACCTTGAGAGTTGAAGGATATACATATGCCAGTTTTCAGACGGATAGAGACAGTGGTCGGTCTCAGTCGGGCTAGGTATTTCTCTTAAACGGTGGAGCAGTCACTTGGAAAAGTTCCAAGCAAGAAACAGTGGCTGATTCTACGTGCGAATCAGAGTACATAGCAGCAAGTGAAGCGTCAAAGGAAGCGGCTTGGCTGAAGAACTTTATCGGTGACCTTGGAGTAGTCCCGAGTATTCAGGAGCCCTTGGAACTGTTATGCGATAACGAAGGTGCGGTCGCCTTGACAAAGGAACCACGAGACCATGGAAAGTCCAGGCATATCGACAGAAAGTACCACTACATAAGACATAGAGTAGAAGAAGGTCACCTCCTTGTAAAGAGGGTATCATCAGAAGATAATCCTGCAGATCCATTGACAAAGGCACTGAGTAGGATTAAGCATAATCATCATGCTAGGAGCATTGGATTAAGAGATGATATAAGTTTTTGTAATTAGATAGGTTATTAGAAACTTGTAACAATGCATTGTATTTGACTTTTGTGATTTAATAATGGAGATTTATTAATGGTTTACTACATTTGTCAATACTTTATCATTGTGTTTCATTTTGCATGTTTACTTCCTGAATAATTGGATTATTCAAATATCCACAGTCACTCATACTCTTAGAGAGTAAGTATGAAGTAAGACCGTCATGAATTGGTTGTAGATTGTCTTAGGAGTTAGACATTGCAATAAGATTGCTGCAACGTTCATGAGTACTTGGAAATGGAGATTTGAGTATTGGATAAACCCACCCTCAATGGATTGCTTCATGGATTACATCATGAGCAATGTTGAGAAGATAATATCTTTTGATCTTTAAGCTAAGATATATGAGTTATGATTTACTAGGCGGTTATTCATTGATAATATGAAAACGCATCGGTAACTCGGTGTTATAAAACCTGTTGTTGTGAGTGATTTGTCTGGTAAAAGACATAAGTATATGAGTCGAAGCTTATTCGTCCCTTGACCCTAACGGGGAACATATATCTGTAGGCCTCTCGATGAATTTGAAGTTGACTAAAATGGTTGGCCAACCGGGACTAAATTGACTTGGTCAATTGGTAGTCTAAGAGTCATATGCAAATCGGAAATCGAGAAACAGTGAATCAGACCAGGATTGATTTTAATCCATGTCTTGAGTCTGAAAATATCTTGTTGGATGGAGGATCATCTGATCACTTATCTATGGACAGAACTGATTATATCAGAGTTTGGCAGCGGTTTCTAGGAAGCTACAAGTGCTGGTTAATTAGAGGTTAAATTGGTAATTATAGTCATAGACTTATCCAAGTGGGAGACTGTTGGATTAGGTGTCTAAGCCATGACTAATAATTAAGTATTTACCTAGTTAATAGTAGCATAGTCCATTTGGGTTGCCCTCATAGCTAGAGGTTGGTAGAAAGTTCAGTAGAGAGAAAGATCGATTCATTATGTGATTAATAAATCGATAGAAATAAAAAAGGAATAGTTGTTAATATATAAGTGTGATTATATATTAATTAGAAACTATAGTACTTGATTAATAATTAATCAGGATCTAATTGGATTAATTCTGTGGCATTAATTGGATTAATCAATAGGACAGGGGCTAAAGTTGTTCCAACTCGAAAGTTGAATTGACACGCGCGGCGCGCCCAGGTACGAGCCGCGGCGCGCGTACTGGTAATCCGGAAAATGGCTTAGAGATAGGGTTTATCTCTGTTTGAAAGTCAAATGAGGTTTATCTCTAAGGGTCATTTGATTGCCTATAAATAGGGACCCTTGGACCTCATAATTGGCTGCGATTTCTCTCTGTAAGCTCTCTGGAATTTTCGATCCCCTCCTCTCCTAGCTTGGGTGTGACTTTCATTTGAGGCAGGATAATTTTGCTGCTTTGCTTCCAAGAAACTTAAGGTTGGTTTTCTATTTTAATCTTTAGTTTTTTTTATTGGCCTCTAGAAGCTTGTTATATGTTCAATAGTAGAAAACATAGATCCTCATAGGTTGCATGTGAACTTAGGTTATTTAGTTCATGGTTTGCAGAAAACCTTTCATCAGGGACCTCTAGTGCAAATCTTGGAAACCATATAGACCATTCACATCAACTATTCAATACTGGACCAAAAGTGTAACCTTAAGTAAACCACAGAGACCAAATATGTAATTTACTCCTAAAATAATATAAATCATGTCTTTTTTTTTGTTGAAATGGCAAAGAAAACTAATAACATAAAGAATTGATGAGAATGATAGCAAAGAGAAAGGAAATTTAGGAGGTATATTGAGATTGTTTTTCAAAATGACTTATTGACTTTTCAAGAAGTCAATAAGTTTCGAAAATTATTAGATAAACTTATAAGAACCTTTTTAAGTGTTTTTTCATAAAACTTTGATAAGTTTTTAACTGTTTATAGCTTTTTACTTTTTTAAAAGTGCTTAGAGCTTATGTATAATAAAAAATTTATACTACTTTCTCATTAACTTAACATTTTACTTTTTGAAAGTGCTTATGTATTTTTTTTTTAATCATTTTACATATATATATAAGTTAATCAAAAGAATTAAAAAAAAAGACTTATCAACTTATTTTTTTTGGACATCATATAAGCTAATTCAAATATTTTTTAAAAAATTTTTGTGACTGCTGATCCCAACTACCCTTATAAAAACAAAGACAAATAAAAAAGATCTATATGAAGTCACAAATTCCAATATGTATATCAATGAAGCTGAAAATGTTCTAAAGGAACGGTCTAATTATATATTTTTCAAAAAATGGTCAACCAGTTACAAGTAATTGCTAAACATGTCGTTTTGGGACGTACAACTAATACGAGACGATGTACAACTCATTAAAGCTTCGCTTGTACTTGTTAACTATGGCATGGAAGGTAGATATATGGTTTTACACCTGAATAAAACTCAAAACTTTGCTAGACCAAGACCACGACCTAGACAACAATGATGACATCTACTGTTTCTAGGTTCAGATGATTCCAATCAACATGTACCATCTGTAGAGAGAAGTACCATCATTTATGCACAATGTACAACAGTGAGACATCACTTCTCCAGCATACACAACCTCCGTTTGTAACAAGTCACATGTTGTGTAACAAAAACATAAAACCCCACCCGACCCCTCTTCGTCAATTCTTACATTCTTAATTATTCGTTAGAACAAGCATGCATATAATGCTAAAGACACTGTGTTAGAAAAACAACCTGAAACGTTATTTATGAATTCTCACTGTCTTACTGTTAAAACAGACTGTGTTAGAAAAACAACGTGGAACCTTATTTATGGATTCCCACTGTCTTACTGCTAAAACAGATTGTGTTAGAAAAACAACATGAAACCGTATTTATAGATTCTCACCGTCTTACTGCTAAAACAGACTGTGTTAGACCGTAAAAAACAAAGCGGTCCCGTGTTCTCGCAAAATGCGGTCATCCGTAGAGCTAAGCCTTGTCATGGGCAGCCGTAGGACACCCATCTTCCTTTGATGTGACATCGTCTTCTTAATGCACATGAACCCATGTTACTCTTGTCTCTAATAATCTATATATACACATATATGTAATATATATAAATATATATATTTATGAATAAATGTATATCTAGAGAGAGAGAGAGAGAAGACATGTGAGAGCAATCTCAACTACTTGCAGCAAGTCAGTTTCACATATACTACACAGAGAAAGCTAACCAAGTATTTTAATGTTTGTAGGGGCCACAAGCACCATCTGTACGTTGGTTGGCATAAGGGTTTGTCCTTGCATTGTACGAATCATAATGTGCATTGATAACTTGTACTTTTAAACTATAAAAGAAGGAAAACAATTGTACAAATAAAGAGTGCACGGTGTACGTAGGCAGGGAAACATGGCAGATAATCAAGATCCACATGGTAACGTGAAGATTTCTCGTGTTTTCATACCTGAAAAACAGATTTTGAAACGGTAATGAAAAGTTAAATTGACATGGAGGTCTTGGAGAGCTAAAAATCTAGTCAAAAGTAGGGTTTTTTTTATGTGGAAATTGCAAGTGGGAAACTCGTGGATTTATGTATGATGATACCATGCATGTAATGGCTTTGTAAAGCGGTTAGTATGCATTGGATTGGATTGATGTTAGTGAGATAAAAATTATATTTTTTTGTATAATTAGATAAAACATGAAAAGATGATAGTCTAGTATGGAAGACTTCAATAAAATAGAAAGAAAAGTAAATAAGAGCAAATTTGTTAAAAATTGGGATCTAATAGGAAATCCTTGTTTTATTTTATTTTATTAAGTTAGTTTTTCTTCATTAAGTCAAAAAATAACACACATATATAATTTAATAGAGAAAGTTGGAAAAAGAAGGTTTGCTCCACTTTCTATAAAATTTCCCTAGTACATATTGTCCTTCCATTTCCTAGTCAATTTTTCAAATGTTTTTAGAACATTAATCTAGAAAAGTATTTAATACAAAAACTTCAATCTCACTGACTTTCTCTGTTAAACAAAACAAAAAAAAGCCGGATAAAGATGTTACTTTTTCTATTTGATGAAGACATAATTTAATCCAATAAGCTATTTACGAGTATTTGTTTTGTACTTGATGAAAAAAAAGAGAAGAAACTTAAATAGAAAAAGTCTAAAAAAGAAGGATTCCGTCATGACTTAGCTTATTGTTCGATTTTTTTTAGGTTGTCACAGTTGACAAGTAAAAATATATTTTATAAGCTAGCTTTTTGAAAATTTATTCATACTAGCATTTCAATGAGCTTATAAAATTTTTTTAGAATTCTTTCAAATACACCCCCTAATTAATTGTAAAAAAAATCTATTTTTCAGCATTCCCTTTTATGTCACTTTACATTTATCAACTAATTTTTACCAAACGTCATTTTTATCAACCATCAACAAGTTTTTCAATTATCCTATCAAACATAGACTAAGTCGCAACTTTTTACAACCTACCCCATTTACTTTTCCTTCTATTTCCTCAAGCATGCCATCATTTTTCTCAGATACTTTTTACATATAAAAACTATGTTCAAGTCATATTCCTATCAAGTCCATTTAAATTAAAATAAAAAATAACACCAAAGTATATATGGTTTAAAATGTATAAAACACACTAATTGGCTCCAATAAGCTTGATCCACATTCACACCTAACAAACGTGCCAACCCGTCTACACCGTCGGGACAAAAAAGTACTACGTACCACATTTTGCGCAAGTTTTAAGGGACAAGATTGCTCATACAAACCTAGTACATCGTACAAACCAATCAAATTATCGAATTTAATTATCGAGATAAAGTCATTTCGTGTAGACCACATGCATGATGTTAGACACATCAAGAAACCAAAATCTCCATCACTAACTACAAAATCTCAAGTAAAAGTATCAAAAGTTATAGCACATGAGAATGATGTGCACTTTAGAAAGCATTCAAGAAAAAAGAACCGTACCTAGTGTGGATAAATTACCATAATTGTAGCCCCAATGAAAATAAAGCAACAAGCTTTTTCTTATCTTGGTCGCTTGAATATATCAAAAAGATTCAAAAGTACAAGAGTACTCTTTTAATCCACATGCCCTTTTCAGGCAAGATTTTTAGGGATATTCCTAATGATGAGGAGGAGGGCATTTACGTCTTTTGCATAGATGAGAGAAAGTCCATGTCCCACCTTTTTGGGTGGGACAAAATATTGTAATTTTTTTTCCCAAACAATGTAAATTTAACAATTGAGCAAGGAATTTTAAAAACAAAAACGATGAAAAAAAACCTACTTTTTTTACATAAAATCTGTTTTTCGATAGAATTACAGACAATATTAATTCATTCACCTATTCTAAAAGATAACAGTAAACAAGGTACAACATATTTCCTGATAAAAAAAAGGAAAACAAATGTACATTTTATAGCTCATTGGGCGGTTTCGAGTGTTGTTGATGTTGGCCATCAATTAAGCTCAACTGCCGCCTCACTCTTGCGATTTGGGCTTGCACCTACAAAGGGTAAAATGGTCATTTACTGTCATTCATATTGTTCATTTAATGCAAAAAAGAAAAGTGAAAATGAAAATTCATAAATTGGTGCACTTATTCGGAGGATTTCTTTCACATCCTAATCGGTAATCGGTTATTGACTTGTCAAAGGTCATGCATGTGTTTTTCTCTAGTCGGGTATGAAAGAATGTGCATGGATCAAATATCACATGAAGTTGATAAAAGAAACAAAATTCTCACTTAATTCCAAATTTGGGAAAAATCAAATTTAAGCAAAAAGAAAGTTTGCCAATTTTTAGTCGCCAATTATTTGCAAAAGTACGGGATGATTATGCCAAACAAATCGTATCCATTTAATCAAACAACATCTACTTTCATTATTTAAATTCTACCTAATTGTATATAATTTTTAGATCTATTCAGATTTTAATTTACATATAATAGAGGAAAGTGGTACATAAAGTGAAATTTGATACTCCCTATTTGTGTGTACTGTGACATCCTACTAACATTTTTTTTAGTTATAGCAATCTACTATTTTTTTCGTTATTAAGGCATTGTGATTTGAGAAATCTACCACATTATAGTATTAAGTATTTGACTTCCAATTTTTTTTTAATGGCATACTTTGAAATATCCATCTAATTATAGTAGTAAAATTTGTTTTATATTTGAATGACATTGCTATAACTGGGTAGAATGTTGTGATAGAAAGAAATGAAAGAGATGCTATAATAAAACAAAAAGATGAAGGAAAAAATATAATCATATTGGAATGGAATAGAGCATTCCTCACAATATGTGATTCCTTCTCCTAGGCTATATTCCATTCCATTGGGCTGAGTGTTCTTTTCCATTCCTTTAATAATAATAATAATAATAATAATAATAATAATAATAATAATAATAATCATAATAATTTAAAACAAATAACAAAAATTTATCAAATTGTTTTTTGTTGCTTTCCAAAAATATCTAAAACAGATTCTCATTATAAATCTGTCCTATGATTCCATGATATTTTATCTAATTCTGTAAACCATTTTTTAATATGAGATATTTATTGAATATTTGAAATACATATAATATATATTTCAAATGACGCGAAATATGTCGATATATAATTTATTTACCGATATATCTTTATTTGATTAAAGCTTAATTTTATCAAATAATATTCTATTTCAATTATATTAATTTAATTTAATTTTGTTTTGTTATTGTACATAACAAACTACATGTGTGAAATAGAGGTATCTGCAAATGAAAGGGGAATGACCTATTTAGATTCGAGGTCATTCCATAAGGGGAAGAATACAACAGCAAACAACTAAGTGAATATATAAAAGTCACATAATACATCACTGAAATCATTAACAAAGTAAAAAACAGATACCAAATAATTAGCAACCTAGGATATAGGATAATATCATTCTGGATTATATTAGAAACAAATTGTATATATTTGTAAACTGCTGGCTTAACAACTTAAAGTTAGCGGCAAATTAACACTATGTTAACAATACATCAACACAAATTCAACAATAAATCTATAAGTTTTATCAAAATATTAAAACTAGATTGACGGACAATATATATCGTTGAAACTATTGCGTTAAACTACAGAGGGTGCTTGTGGTTCTGTCATCGCCTTAGTTATTGGCCCATCTAACATCGCATAGCAAAATTATAAACATGTCTTTACGGTTCCCCTTAAAAATAAAAAATAATGAGGATACTTTCACATTGTGTTGGATTATTTTATTGGTATTTTTTAGTAAGTACTTTACTTATATTATATATTATGTTAACATCGTTGATAAAAACACAAAACTAATGCATTTGTGCGTATGTGTATGTGTATATATACATATAACCATTAAATCGAAATACTAACACCAAAAAGAACAAAACAAACGTAATTAGGTTTTTCAAAGTCCTTTTTTGTATGAAAAACCAATGATGAGTGGATTAACATTTTTGATGGTTGAAATCAAGTCGGTCTCAATCCCATAGTGGTGTAGTTTATGAATTTGATGAAAGAGCTATACGGGATTAATATTGTAAGTTATCTTTCATTCTTACTTTCTATTCTTTAAGACTTAAAGCATGTGGCTTTTGTTCAAGTTCATTACCATTACTATACTTCATGTGTTTACATACTTGGAAAAAAAATAGTTTTATGTGTATTTGGCTAGTTTAGATTCAAGAGATTTTCTTTAGAAGACGAAAATGATATAAATTCACCATTCGTATAGCCGTCATGCTAGATCAAATAGTTTGAATGTATAACTTCCGTTTTAAGCTTATTTATCGTATAGCCATATTTTAACTTGTTACGACTTGTGGCAAATGGACGGAGGTAATATTTTCTTGTGTTACATGTTTGTTTGTATCCCTTATTATTGGAAACTTCGACCTATGATGTATAGAATTTGATGTTTAAAGTTTAATCCTTGATAAAATTAAGCTGCTTTTGATCTTATCACTAGGATCATGGCTTAATAATTGAACCCCATAACTCGTTGAGATTATGTATCTATTATTCGAAGAACCCTGTGACATAAATCAATGCAATGAGCGACACAAGGTGTCCAAAATAGCCTCTTCATGTTTTATTTCAACATCTCATGAGGTGACTTAAAACTAGCAGCATTATCCATTAAACTTGCTCTTTCCAAAAAATTCTCTCATTTCACAAATACTTTATCCTTTGTGTTGCAAACCTTAGATGTGTGGATTGATGCTAAGAAAACAACGCTCTAGGGTTGTTCACAAGAAAAATATAAGATTGATCGATTCATCCTATCATTCCACCCATCACCAAATAGTATGCAACCAATTTTCTTCCACTTTGCAATCTTCAAGTAGTGACTTGTCTTTGTCTTGGTGTACTCAACTTCTTTTATGAACTAAACTAAGCAACTTTCGTTTCATGGTAAGAAAGGGAATCCAGAACTTTCACAAATTCACCAACCATTTGATTTTGCCGATTGCAAGATTACTTACACAATTAAAAAGGATGTAACCATAATTGTGGATAGCGAATAGAGGTAAATAGCGACAAGCTATGTATATGATAAGTAGCAATAGCAATGAAATAGTGCCTGCTATTTCATATTTAGCAATAGACTATTAGAAAATAAAATATATTTATTACCTTTTAACTGTTATAGCAATTATAATCGATAAATAAGCAAACAAAACATGATAATAGCTAAAATACTTGATGATTTTAGTTTTAAAGGCGTGTTTGATGCAAAAAGTTAAAACGAATATTAGAAAGTACGGTCCCAAACATAAAAGTGGCAAGATGAAGTGTTAATTCAAATACAAATTATAGATCAGTCATCATTATCTAGACCTGGCAAAATTAGACACGACACGACAACCCGACACGAACCCGACTCGAAATTAGCGGGTTTGGGTAAGAGGTTTCGACCCGTTTAAGTAAACGGGTTGACACGACACGACACAAAATTTAAACGGGTTGGGTTAGGGTCAAAACTTTCAACTCGAAAATGACCCGAATGACCCGTTTAATTATATATATATATATATATATATATATATATATATATATATATATATATATATATATATATATATATATCAACTAAAGTCTTTCAAAATAATAAAAATGGAACTCGAAGCTCTAGAATATTTGAAGTTTGAAAGTTGTAATGCAAAAAGTTTGAAAGTTGTAAAAACTTTCCCTAAGAAAAAAATGGAATGCGAAGACTTTGAAAGAAAAAAAATGGAACGTGAAGGCTGTTGTACCATATTTATTCATATATAGTGTGTGTATTACGTGGTGTGTGTATGTAAAATAATATATGTAGTTTGTTACTTTGTTATTGGGTGGAAGCATAAAGAACCAGAAGAGTGTATTGTGCATGCGTAAAGAAGCAAAGGAAGGAGGTTTTTTGGCTGGGATTTCATCCCACATCACTCACGGAGAAAAGAACAAGGGAGAGTTTCCTCTATAAAAGGAGACAATCCAACGCTTCCACTCATCAACGATCCTGGTTCAATATTTAGCGGGTGGTTCTATTGAGCCGCCTAGTATTTTTGAGCTTGTCCGATTTGGTTCCATTTTGGACCAAGTTGGTTCAATTTTGGACTTAGTAGGCCTGATTTGTTCGAGTTGGGCTGTTTTTAGCGAGTTTAATGTATTTTTGAGTTTTGTAAACGGGTTTATGGGTCGTGCCGGGTTGACACGGGTAAAATCGTGTCGTGTTCGAGTCATGGCTGTCAACCCGTTTATGTAAACGTGTCGTGTTCGGGTTCACCACTTTCAACCCGTTTAATGTCTTGACCCGACACGACACGACTAGTTTGCCACCTCTATCATTATCCGATGCTTGGCACAAAATCTTTATAAGCCACATCATTTTCTTTTTCACTAAAGTCAAAATCCTCATTTTTATCTACCAAACCTCTTCTTTTAGACTTTAAGCTCGATACATGTGTCGGTACCCCCCGTTTATTCAAACTTGCTTTTCTTGTCACATTAGGTGTCTCACCCGCCCCGGTAGCCTCCTCAACATTACCCGATGTCGAACATTTACCCTCGTAACACTAGGGCATATTTTTCTAACAACCACTCATTTGGATTTTGAACATTTGCGTCGTCCAGGTTGATTGGGTCAATCGTATCACGTATATTGTACGTCTTTAATGCCCAATTATACTTTATAGAAACAAGATCATTTTGTTTATGTTACTCTGGTCGTATTTTTAACTTAGAATAAAGCTACATAAATAAAATATAAAAACTACTAACAAATATTATAATATATAATATGTTTATTTATCTATATTTAAAATTACAGAAAATTAGCTACTTGCATGTTCAAATACGCTCCAATTCGGGTCACAGACCGAGGAGTTATATGTGAGTCTTAGCACCTTCAAAGTGAACTTTTTAGTGCCGACGTCGACGGTTCATATTACATCCACCACTCCCTCGAGTTAGTAACAAAATAAACAAAAGATAAGTTTAAACATTCTTAGAGATTATAATATATAAAGTATATTATTTTTATACTATTTATAATATATACTAGCGCATGTTTTCCTCTCATTCTCTTCGCCACAGGTTCCCTAAAATCCCTTTTGAAGAAAAACAAGAAAGAAACATGAAGAAAATAACCGAAAAACTTGCACCAAGCTATAAATAGCATAAAAATAATATACTTTATAAATTATAATCTCTAAGAAAGTTACAACTTACCTTTTGTTTATTTTGCTACTAACGTCATGAAAGCGGATCTAATAAGAAGCGTCAACATCGACACTAAAATAGTTTACGATGAAGGTGCTAAGTCTTACATGTAGCTCCTCGAGTTATGAGCGGAATTGAAGTGTATTTGAACATGTAAGTAGCTAATTTTCTGTAATTTTAAATATAGATATAGAAACATTTTATATGTTATAATATTAATTTGCTATTAGTTTTTATATTTTATTTACGTAGCTTCATTTTAAGAAAAGAAAACGACTGGAGCAACAAAAGCTAAATGATCTTATTTTAATAAAGTATAATCGGACATTGGAGAGGTACAATAGCATGATACATAGAAGACACGAATGTTCCTATCTAAATGAGTGGTTGGAAGAAGATGCCCTAGTATTCGAGGATGAAGATTTGACATAGGGTCATACTAAGGAGGCTACTCGGGTGGGTAAGGTGCCTTATGCGACAAGAAAATCAACTAGGGAATAAACGGGGTGCCGACACATCTATATCGCGCTCAAAGTCTAGAGAAAGAGGTTCGGTATATGCAAATGATGATTGTGACTTTGGTGTAGAAGAAAATGATGTTGCGGCTTATAAAGAATTTGTATTGACAATGGATCGAGACGATCACAAGCCTAAATATGATTGGATGATGATAGATCTATGATTTATACTTAAATTATCACTATATCTTGCGAGTTTTATGTTTAGGGCCGTACTTTTAATCTTCGTTTTAACTTTTTGCATTAAAACATGTCTGTAAAACTAAAATGATCAAAGTATTTTAGCTATATCGTGTTTTGTTTGCTTATTTATTGATTATTATTGTTATAACAGCTAGAGGATAATAAATATCTTTTATAATCTAATAGTAAATATGAAAGAGCAGGTGCTATTTCATCGCTATCGCTACATAGCATATAGGTAGCTTGGCACTATTTATCATTTTTCGTTATCAACAACTATGACTTCAATAACGTTTATCGATCTCAAAAACATACATGATAATTAGAAACTATAAACCAATCACTGATGCACTCCACCTATTAAGTCTCAAGCTATCATGTCAAGCAGCTACGATCTCAAAGTGAAGGGATGAAGAAGTGGCGTTTATGAACTGATTTCTAGTAGGCTTTGCTTCCTTGATTTGTGCATGATGTGATTTCCCGGACTCAACTAAAACTAGACAGAAGGGTTGGGATCGAATCAGCGAGCTATCCTATTATCCTATAGACCATCCCATGATGTTACACCAATCTTAACCCTAAACCGATGTTGTGATTAAGGTCTTTTTTGGTCCCAACCCGTCCCATGTAACAAAGCATCCTAAAGGTTCAAGACATCAAAAATGGGAAAGAAACTACTTGATACAAAACAATAAAGGAACTAGATTATTGAAAAATCAACTTTGCAACGTGAATTTCTATTCCTTGTTAACTTTTAGATTGACCACTCACCAAATTGGGCTAAAATTCCTCCTAATCTTAGTAAGCAAAGTGAAGTTTACTATTCTACTAGTTCTAACGTTAAGTCATTGGTCATTTTGAGGTCAAGCAGATATAACGCTTGTTTCAAACAACATTTATCCAGACAACACTTAATGAGAAAAAAGGAACACGTATGAATTGCTCAGTTGAATAATTCAAATGTTATAAAAAGATGCAAAATTTAACGGTTACCTGTTGGCGAGCTGCTGCAAGTTTTAAGAGTTCATCCGCTTCTGAAAAATTTGTAAACCATTGTGTAAGAGGATTATCTTTTGGATCAAATCTCTTCCTTTTATCTGCCTCTTCAGCTGGAACTATAAGAAAACCAAACGGTATTTATAAGGGTTAAATGCAAGAAATAGCAACGTACTTTTATTGATTTGATTATTATAGAACCCTACTTTCATTCCTGAATGTTACAGCATAATAGTTTAAAAAATCTACCCAATTGTAGCTATGGGTAGATTTTTAAAGTATAATGTCGTAATAAAAAAAAACTAAAAGTACTGCAAGAAATAACAACGTACTTTTATTGGTTTGTTTATTATAGTTATATAGTATCCTATTTTCATTTCTTCTTATTGCAGTAGTGTACTTGACAGAATTTACCAAATTATAGCAATGTCATCCAAATTCAAAGCAATTTCACTGCTATAATTGGGTAGAATTTTCAAAGTATACTGCCTAAATAAGATATATATATATATATATATATATATATATATATATATATATATATATATATATATATATATATATATATATATATATTGAAAGTACAATGCTACAACTGGGTAAATTTTTAAAACTACAAAGCCTTAATAAAAAAATGGCAAACACAAAAATAATAAATAACCATTATATTTTGGGAATTTTTGCTGTTTAACCACTAATGGTTAATTTCTTTCCAATCAAGCCATTAAAGTTTCAGACATTTTCCCAAAAAAAACTAACCACTTTAAACTGCTATATCAAATTTAACAGGTAATTTTGTTATATCTGGTTTCACGGGTACTTTAAACCAATTTGACCTTGTCAAAATGGCTAATTTGGAAAAATGTCTGAAACTTTTATGATTTCATTGGAAAAAACAAAATGCAAGTGGTTAAACCACAAAGTTATCGAAAATTTAATAATTTTTTCTGGAAACTTCCCTCAGAAAAAAATTTGAAAACACAATGTTGGGAATAGAAATAAATGAAAGTAGGATGCTATAATATATTACAAATATAAATAAAAGTACGTTGCTATTTCTTAAATTTAGCCCTTTAGAAGAATGACCTAAAAAGGGCCACATAAAAATGACAACTCACCAGGGGGTAAGGAAATGCCAGCTGGCAGTCTAGGCACAAGTACAGCTGGATGATTCTGAACACGTGCAAATAAACTCTCTGATGGTTCACTGAAGACAACTTCATCATATGACTCAACAACAACGGGTTTCTTCACTGACATGGAACCAGATTCATCTTCTGGATATAACTTTAAATGGTGATATCTGTCAATGGTTTAAATTAAAATTTTTTATTAATTTATTGTAATCAAGAAACTCTATTGAACTATTTCAGAATCATATATAATTAATCGAGGCCTAGTTAAGACTAGTAAATTATAAATGATTTTTTTTTACATATTTGGAGCTTTTATAAAATATAAAACTTATTTTACTGAAAATATTATCAAGGTCGCCTTATCTAAATCTTTAATTTCACTTGATCATATCGAATAAATTATAATCAAAATTAACTTCCTTAAAGATAAACAAGTGAAAATTGCCATGTATAAAACTGTTAATAAAGTTTTCTTTGCAAATACACAGTTTTTTTATAAGATATAAGATTATTTTAAGTAAAATCTCAATATAGAATTTTGGGGTTCAGCAAGGGTATTTTAGTCATTTACACAAACGGAATGATTGGTAGTGAATTCCGTGATTTTATGGAAAGAAAGTTGAATTGCTTCATTAGTGGGATTTTCTCAATTTCAATTTCAAAACCGAATTCAACTCCATACTCATTTGCAACAAAACACCATATTGGAATGGAATTGAATTCCAATTCCGGCCAAATCCCACAAAACCCCACTAAACCAAACACCACCCTTTAACTTCTTTTATTCAAAATGCAACATTATTGGAAAGAAACAAAAGCTGACATTATCATATAAAAGATTTAGTGAAACACAAAGAATAAGAAAGAAACTAACAAGTGTAGTGGTTTCTCACAAACATCACTGTGAAAATGAAGAGTGATAGCAATTTCAAATTCACCCCAACCAGATTCCGATAGCTCAAATGGCGGTGATTCCACTACCCGCATTGGATTATTGAAACTGGAATGTAATTGGAACACAACCCGTTTAACCACTACACTCAAATCCTCATTAGTTGCCCCCCTCACATAAACTGTCCATCTGTGAGATTGGTACCTAAAAGCAAAAGATTACATCATAAGACTACAATTTGAGATTATTTCAACACCTATCAAATAGAATCTTTAAAAAAAAAAGATAAAAACTCACTCGCTTGCTTTCTTTCCTAGCCAAAATGCAATGTTACCATAAACAATCGGAACACTAAATTCAACATCTTTAAGCTTCTTGACCAAATTCTGCACAAAGAGACATACATGATTTATGATCCGAACTATCAATTGAATTCCAATTTTCACAGAAATAAAAAAACCAAAGTAACCAAGAGAAAATGATATCGCGATATCAGCAACGAAACATTTTCCTTAGACCCTTTCAAATAGAAATAGAGAACGAAGTAACTAGAAAGATTGTTAGAATTGCCTTAGGGATCATCTAGAAAGCGAGACGTAATCAACATAGTTTCAGTGTAACTCTGCACAATATGCAAGAAAAATAGGGGAAAAAAAACCCTTTTCGTCTAACATTTGTTGCTGGGTCGACTATTTGATGTCGTTACAGTGAACAAGATGGGCATCTTCGCACTCTGTATTCATAAGTAAAGATTTTACCTTCTTCTCATTATCATCGGAAGATCGAACCATTTTGGTGCGCTGTGATTTGGGGGTGGGGCCAGTGACGTCCGGCTGCTGGTTCGATGAGTGTAATTTAGATGAATGCTGTGGCATGTCCTTCAAATAAGAACTCGTATAAATTGCCCTAACTCCAAGAAAAGGAATTAGGGTTTTTCCAATGGTACAATTTTAATTTGCGTATGGGAAATTGGGAATTGCACAATGGGAAGGTCCCAAACGAGGGCCTTTTGGACATTTTGCCACGACTAAAGGGATATTTTTGCTTACGCCCTCATATTTTTAGGCCAATTGATATTCGAACTTTTGTGAAAGGTCAAAATTGTTTCCCATGTATTATATTTTTATATGATCGTAATATAATGAATCATTTAATTGTTGAAATTGAAACTAAATCTCAGTTCTTATGATTTACTATTTTTTGGTTACTTATCATTTGTGTAACCGTATAATAACTTCTATGAATCGGTTTCAGAAGTGTCTCCTCCCACATTCTTCTCTCATAAACCCTTAACAATCTCCATCGAAGCACCTACAATTCCGATGTTTATGCATGTTAACCAGATATTCCCTATATATAACATTGAATCATAGTTTCACGTTACCATTTTTGCGATTGGATTTCAATGATGAGGCGATTTCTACCGAGCTCATTTACCTACAAGTACACCGGGAGTCGGCTGAAGTAAAAAAATGTAGTTTTTTTAAATGCGTTCATTCAAATCTCAATGCTTATCAAGCTTATCTATTTTTCTTCACTTTCTGTTTATTTACAGTGTAATTGACGGTGATGTAGGAGGTTATCAATGGCATGGATGACGAGGAACCACAAGATGAACATGAGAATGTAATAATGATATTGTATATTTTTTATTATAGCTTTTGTTTACCTAAAGTTGATCATAATTGTGCGAAAACAACATATAAAATGTGATGTTAGTGTTAAAATTATTAGTTATGGACCTCAGGTTTTAGCACGTGAAATAAGTGATGAGGTATTCTAAATTTTATATTTCTTACTCATTATTATAGTTTATTATCCGATTAATTTTCATAATTGTGAAGGCTAACAGAAGGACGCAAACGAGCTCATGCACTTGCAGATTGGAATTAGAATGAGGCAATTTATGTTGAAAGTTCATAAGATGATCAACTGGAACCAGATTTAGATGATACGACAGACTTGTCGAGACCTCATACTAAGAGAGCTCGGTCACCATTAAAAGTTGCAACAGGTTGTTTCATATTTGTGATGAGTCCGAGGAGTTTTAATTAAATTTGATTGTTTTGTTCAGTGGAATTTTTTATCATCTTTTGAGACATGTGGATGTTTTATCTTTCAGTTGTTATGTTTATTTAAAAATATTCTGTGATTTAGAATGTTAATGTTTTTATGGGCTAAGCTGCTTATCAGTTTAGGAACATACTTTGATAATCTACTTAACACATTACACTTTTTCATTTGATAAGAAAAGTGAGAAAAATAAGGGTTATGTTTTCCTATTTCACTCCGGTTTCAACGATCTATACGTGGATTTTGGAATGAAAGTTTGAAGACTTGAACAAAGGTGTATAATGGAATTAGGTTAGTATTCATGCTCTTTAATTATTTGCATGTGCATATAACAAGATACTCTTAACCTGATACTCTCAAGCTACATTGATACTCTCATGTTGATGCTTGGAAGCTGATATTTCTAACACCGTTAAATATCTAAAGTTGATTTGATCTACACTTGTAAATAATATTATCTGTTGCACTTTCCTTATAGTTATCATTCTTTATTCTCTTCCATCATTTACTACCACAGGAACTTATAACTATATTCTTCCTCTCTCGGACTCTTAAATCATCTTTTGTCTAAATCTTTATATGCTTTCTGCTTAAACCCTAATTTCACAAATATGGCTCCCATCTTTACTCTTAATCCCAATGCTTGTATGATTCACTCCTCAAACGCCCCAACACAACCAATAATCATTTAACCCATAAATTTTGTTTCAAATTTCCATATTCCAAACCAATTGAAATAAAAGTTTTATGAATAATATGTTCAGTTCTTGCAAAGTCATCAATTGTGCTTTACACTTAACACTTTGCCTATTACCATACACCCAAGTGTTCTTGCTGGATTTTGGTATGCATGTGAATATTTTGCTAACTCTCAAACCCTGAAATGAAGGTTCATCCATCTGACGATAGAACTACTGCGAGAAGTCGTGAAACTACTATCGTTTGCATATTCTCAAGCGATCCCCATTAAACAAACCAACTAAGAGCATTCTACGACACTTAGTGTATAATGCAACTCTTATACTACCGGTGATGCCACAACGCTTACTCTTACATGGTGTTTTCCTCTAGCTTGGAAGTATCTTACAAGGATAATCACAAAAATGACTCAGTCACATGATTGAAACTTTTGATGGCTTGAACATCTTTAAGCTTCAAACTTTGTATTCACTGGCTAGGGATTTAAAGTTAGATTATGTATCCTTGACCTTCAAGCAATAACTCAACACTTCAACACTGCCACTTACATGTATTTTGAGGTAAAAAAATTAGACCTCGTGTATTAGGAGTATCCATATTTCACAAAGCTTCTTTGTGAAACGATCCACTAATTACTAATAAAATGAAATAATGCATCAATGATCCTTATTTTGCTAACACATACCCCATCCAATAAGCCACCATTTATACGTTTGATACTACCTCGATCCCAATGTAAAATTGAAAGCTAAGCTAATGAATATAGTCAGGCTAATGCAACCTCCTAAGTTATCCATCTATAAAAGAGTTCATAGACACAACCTCTAATCAACAATATTATATTGCCACTATATAAGCTGATAAAGTAGATGATCTTGTGAACATTTCTCACTAATCCTTTCATACATAAGTGTATTCTAAATCCCACCCACCTATACTACTCTTAACACTCATATTAGGTTTCAAACATCCTCTTTTGAGTCAGTAGCTCTAGTCAAGCCTAATACCCATATTAAATTTTAGTTCACGCCATCGTCATCTATTCTCAAGCATGATCACACTTATTCATATTTATCAACGCGTACCACATCCATTTCCTCGTGTATGAATTCTAAAATCTTTTGTCATATTATGGGATCATGACCACATCCATCTACTCTTTCAAAATTTTAGTTCACGTCATCGTCAACACCACAAAGGAAGTTGTTGAGACTGTCCCATCCCTTAAACATGGCACTCGTTACACTTATCTGGTCATTTCTCCGCCATCATCCTCTGCCTCCTTTTTGAGGAACATATACATGGTGGGGATTCAACCCAACCTAATCCATGAGGTTCCTCCTAAAATGATACTCTTATTAATAAGAGACACCACAAAATTTAAGGAGGACAAACTAAGGGGTACCATCTTAAAGATAGTATCCCATATTAGATAGATGATTCTAACCGTATAAGTCAGCATGAACCCTTTTTATCCCTTTAACAGGGTGAGGTTGTATTTTAAGAAACCACATCCCCGACTTAGAGTCTACTATTCACTTTCGGTGAAGTTGATCTTGCCAATGGCAGACCTATACCCATCATATTTATTCTACACATCTTGCATGGACCATTAATGGATCGGGTTTAAAAAAACCTAGCATATAGTTTCCAACCTCTGTTGTCAATGATCCCACGTTGTAACAACACAACTTGGTTGAGGTACTGCAAACACCGTTATTGGATACTACACAATCAAATTGAAGCCTTATCTAACAATGTTACATTTTTGTAGATGCACTCTCTACTAAACTGGAGTCCCTTCGATAAGAGCTCATATGCTTAAAATCTTAGGCCAACACAGCTCTATCCCCAACTCTAACTTCAACAATTGACACTATTCAGTAGCTCCAGTCAACCTTGGAGTCTTTACAAATAGTTTTAGCTTAGCTCAACACTACTTTGGAAGACTTTAATGGTCCCATAATGCCTATCAATCTAACTACTATTTGAGCCAATATGTAGAGAGTTAATGACATGGAAATGGACTAAATCATGAAGTAAAAAGTCATTCGAAGCAATAAGTGCACATATATTTCTTTGATACAAAACTAGTGGTAAATTTATAATAACATAAATATTCTCGTGAATGTTAGAATGCTTGTAAACATTGACTTAAAATTTATTTTATTAAAATTTACATTGAAATATGATATTCCGTTATCAGGTGTTTTATGGTATTATAGAATCACATGTGAATTTCTAAATTATTTGATGAAATTGACATAGTGAATGTCAAAAGTATAATAAATTCATAATTATATTCGAAGTATACATCATAAATTTATAATATAATTTACCAATTTACACAATAAAGTTTCACATGTGAATTTCTTAATCATTTGATGAAATTCACACTGTGAATGTCTAACAAATGATTTGTATAAACATTGTGGATTTTAATGGATACCTTGTATGTTCATTTACATACAAATATAATGTTATATTTTTATCAAAATTCACATTTGGATCAGCTAAAAGTTAAAAAATTAAAATATTTTTTAGATTTACATATGAATCTCCTAGTAAATCTGTTGGTTTTACAATCACAATTGCTTATGCTTTGAGAATATTTTTTTATACTTACAACTATTAAAAGTTAAAGAACTTTATAAACAAGTTAACAATTCAATTAGTTTAATATGTATTTTAATTTTTTTGTGGAGACCAAACATATATCATAAAAAACACCCATCATTGGAAGGTGTAATGTATTTGAGTCAAACATCAAAGAATCAATGAAATGGCACAAGAAGTTCCTGACATTTGATAAAGTGGATTTGGTAATTATTTTTCCACTTGATTAAAAACAAATGATATTAGTTATCTTAAATAACTAACAAAAAAAATTAAAATTCCATTATTAAAACAAGTAATTTTTCCTAGTCATAATGAAAATCACTATTACCTCATCTGCATGAACATAAAAGTACCATCATTTGATATCATTGACGACAATATGACAACAACAAAGCTAGAGAATTTTTTTGGGTAGTGCATCAAATGAACTGGTTAGTATTATAGAAATGTATACTACAAATTTTAGTAAGGAACAAATTCATATGAAAATAGAAGAAAATAAAAAGTAAACTGGCTTACTAAGAAGAACTTTTTTTATTGTTAAATTCATTACCTTTTTTTTCGCAGAAACTACTCTTCAATTGATTCACATTTTAAATCATCTAAAAATATAATTTATTTATATATATGATTTTGTGATTTGTATTGAATAGTTTTTTATGTTGATTCATTTATGAATCTCTTAATCCGTTTTTTGGTTTTAGAGACACAAATGATCATATAATTTTATGTAGTGCAACTGATTCAAGATGTGAATTACAATAATAAATAGTATAATAGAATTCACAACCTTTTCACATTTTTAATTAAATGAATAAATTCTATGTACACATTTTTTAAATACAAATGTGAATTTAGATGTAAAATGTTAAAAATTACATGTGAATTTGGGTATATAAACATGTTGGAGATAATTCAACAAACTATTAATAATCTAAAAACAACATATTTAATTAAAAGATTAAGATGTGAATCTACTTAGAATTTTACATCGAATTTATCAAGTACAATAACATTATCATATAAATGTTTACATTAAAGTTACATTTTACCTTTTTCAAGATTATTAACTTCATTACTTTTTTGTTGCAGAATCTACTCTTTAGTAGATATTTGATGAGTGTGAAGCATAGATCAACATTACAATTATAATATATTAATCTAAAGATATTGAAAATGAATTGACGTACTAGGAAGAATTTTTTCAATTGTGTTGTTTTTTTGAATGAGACATAGGGAGCTCTACATGGGAGATTGTACAATAAATTGGGGATGTGAATTTCAAAAGGAATGAAACAAAAACATTCAAGATATTCAACTAGATAGCCTACATATAAAAATTTAGCAACAATTCTGTTGTGTGACATAAAAATTCATAGGAAAAGAATTATAATACAATCATAATCATTTGCAAAGAAATTCGATGAACAAATGGAAGCTCTTTTGGCTAAGGTATGGGAGAAAAGGGATGCAATAATATAGTATGACATAATGGAAGGGAAGAAGTCTGCACATAAGCAATAACATGTAACATTTTTTTATTTGTATGAAATGTGAAACTCTAACGAGATCACAATGTGAATGTCACGCTATTTTGGATTTCAATTTGCAACTTTAGTTCTTATTCATAATAACAATATTTGAATGTTTGTACTAATTTTCTTGTGCTTATGATATTGGTTATTATAAAATCATAATTTAGTTCACATGATACCTAAACAATAATATCCACATTAAATTTACCGTTGAAAATAGTATAAAAATCAGAGTATCGTATTAAATTATATTAATATGTGAATGTTACTATGAATCAACATCAACATTTTAAACTTTCCACTTTTTTCTCATGAATGTATGTAAAAAAACAATGCAATTACAAGTAAACTCATGGTTAGGATGTAGACATTGAATTTTTGGTAGAAACTGAAAATTGCATAAAAATAACATGTAAATTTTGTTGGATTAGGTGTCTAAGCCATGACTAATAATTAATATTTATCTGATTAATAGTAGCATAGTCCATTTGGGTTGCCCTCATAGTTGGAGGATTGGTAGAAAGTCCGGTAGAGAGAAAGATTGATTTATTATATGATTAATAAATCAATAGAAATTAAATAAATAGTTTATTAATATATTTAAGTGATGATATATTAATTAGAAACTATAATAATTAATTAGAAATTTTTCTGAAATTAATTGGAATTAATTTGGCAGTTAAATTAATTAATTAAAGGTGTAGGGACTAAAACTGTAATTATTCAATAGTTGAGTAAGTGGCAGTGTGAGTGACCATGTGGTGGCCGAAAATATATATATATATATATATATAGATATATATATTTTCGAAATATATATATATATATATATATATATATATATATATATATATATATATATATATATTACAGATAAATGTGGTTTGAATGATTAAAATAATAGTTTATCTTAATTCGAATTCAAAAAGGTTTATCTGTAACGATTATCTGATCACCACATGGAGGCTATAAATAAGGAGGCTTCCCTAAACCCTAGACCACGTTTTTTTTACTCTCTTTCTCTCAAGAATTTTCGGCCAAGAGCTCCTGCTAGGGTGTGACTTCATTTGAGGCAGGACAATTGTGCTGCTTTGCTTCAAAGAAATCCTAAAATGTTAGTTTTTCTTATTTTATTCTTTTAGTTAATTTCTTCAGGCCTTCTAGGATTTGTTATATGTTTAATTAGAAGAAAACCTAGATCTATATAGGTTGCATGTGAACTTAGGAATTTTAGTTCATAGTTGCAAAAAACCTTTCAGTGGTATCAGAGCTATTTGGTGTGTTTTCTTGTTAAATTGTTATAACTGTATCCTGTAAATTAGGGTTTATTGTTTCTAAACCCTAATGTGGCCGTTTTGAATATTAGGGTTAGGGTTTCGAAAAACCCTGGCCCCTCCCCCCTGCTTGGCGTGAAAAAGGGAATGATTTAGTATGCTTTCTATTTTTGGTAAATTTAATTGTTTAAATAGATAATACCTTAAACCTCCTATCCTAAATTTTGAAAATTAGGGGATAATGATAGGTTTAAATTAATTTGATTATTATGACACCTATCTGCAAAATTAATTAATTTAATTAATTGTTTAATTAAAAGATAATTAATAGGATTTAATTAATTTCGATTTAATTGTTTTAAATTGCGAAAATTAATGGATAAAATCTAGAAATATTTTAAAATGTTTAAAATATTAAATTTAATTAATTTAATTAATTGATTAATTAAAAGATAATTAAAATCGATTTTATGGTTTAATTTAATTTGAAAAATTTAATAGTTTAAATTTGACAATAAATTAAAAGATAAACCAGAAACAATTTTTTAAATGTTTAAAAAATTACATCTTATATATATTATAATTAGGGAGTTATTATTATATGTATAAGATTAAAATGGTTAGTCAAATTATTAGTAGGCCTCACGAAGCTGGTCTATAAAGTGTGTATAAGGAGACTGCCTATAAAATGGCGGTCTAATGGGTGAACACTCTCGCCCACCGCTCGCCTGATCAGTGGAGGGTCGTTAGCCGAACAGTTTTGATAGGACCACCTAATAATCACTAAAAGTATAATGATTCAAAGTACTAGAACACTTAATAAAACCCATATCTAGTTACTTTAGGAAAATGTGAATTGGTGCTAATCCATGAAATTGCACATTGCACTTTATGAAACATTGGTGGAGCGTGTGTGGTTTACCGGCACGCCAATAGGGGTTCATAAAGAGTTGCAATGGGTTTCCCGGGTATTGTCATTGTTGGTGGAGCGTATGTGGTTTACCGGCACATCAATTAGAGATGATAATTAACCTGAGAGTACCAAGCTAATTTGCATGGTTATTCATATCCAGTTTGTGATCCTCGGCATCCCAGTCACAAACAGTGGAGCACATCCAAGATTAAACATGCCATTGAAGAGTTTAATGAATCTCAACAGAACTAGGAATTTCATAAGATGAAATTGATAAGTGTTTATCTACCTTAATGACCATTATGTTGTGATTACGGCATCCCTCTTCACACTATAGTTGGGGTATTTTGGATCCTAGCCTTAATAAATAATATTTTGGGTAATTATTTAAAAGGAACAGTTAAACTAATAAATTCTATTTCTTTTATAGATGTCAAGTGTCAATTTTCCTCCTTCTCCTCCTTCACCCATTTCTGAAAGCATCAGAATGCACCTGCTTAATATGGAAAGGCTGACTGGCCTCAACTGTAAAGAATGGCTTCGCAATTGGAGACTGGGTCTCGGCATTGCTGGCAAGCTAATCTCACCGAGTATCCGATCCCAGTTCCACGTGGAACTAGTCATCATAAAAGGTCCTTATGATGAATCCGAAGAGATTCGTGACCTCATGCTATCAACCATTGACCCCGAGTTTCGCAAGGATTTTGAATCCTTGGGGCCATATGAGTTGATGCAATTGGTGGAGGAAAGGTTCCAAAAACTAGTTGAAGAGGAACGAGCTAGAATCCTTAGAAGACTTGCAGAGTGCAAGCTAAAGGGAGGAAGTAGCATCAATTCGCATGTTCTTCAGATTGAAGGGTACATAGGCGAGTTATATAAACTTAGTCATCCCATGAGTCAGGAGGAGAGTGTTAACATCCTGCTCGCTTCGCTGACAAATGAGTATGATCTGTTCATTCAGACGTATAGAAAGGAAGACCAGAAAAAGACCCTCATGGAAATGCGTCCACTGTTGACTTTATACGAGTCACTCTTGGACAGGCATAGCTCCAATGGCTCAGCTACTTCTGGATTAAGTCCAGTGAAGAGACGTAACAAGAAACGGTCGAGATCGACTAGACATGTCTAAAACTGGGAATCCGCAAAATCGGATACAGTCACGGAAAGATTGGAAGACGCTCCAACTCTTTTGAAAGCTCAGGTATATCTAAAAACCTCAAAACTCCTGTTCCAAGATTTCTTGATACATAATGTGACAGTGGCATTTTGGTTTGTATGCAGGGAATCAAGAAGGCACGGGACTCTGTCGCATATGAGCACATTTTTATTGGATCTTCAGCTCGTGCAGTTTTGAAGTTTAGATAGATATTAAATATTGTTATTAGTCTTTAGATACATTTTTGACATTGTCTATTACATTGTTCAAGGATTTTATTTTTAATGAAATTGTCATATTTTCTTTTAACACCTGTTGTCTGAAATTATCCTTGAAATGTTATTTGAATGTGTTGAATGTATGATTAGTAATAACTTTAATGTTGATACATCCAAAGTGTTTGGATTCAAGAATTGTGTCATTTATGATTGTTAATGTTACAAGAATCAATTCAACCACAGGTCCAGTTGGACAGGACCTTGGAATCATTTGACTTAGAGTCACTTGATGAATTGAGTTCTTAATGTGTCAAGAAATGAATCAACCAAAGGTCCAGTTAGACAGGACTTTGGAATCATCTGACTTGGAGTCAGATGATGATTAAGTTCTTTATAAAGCACATGTGGCAAGAAATGAATCACCCAAAGATCCAGAGGATAGGATTTTGGAATCAGTTGACTTAGAGTCAACTGAAGATTGCAAGTCTTGAACAAAGTCATAAGTTTACATAGATATGTAAAGGACATTGAGATTAAGAGCAACGGACACACCTGTTGTTGTGTATTGCTAGAATCTTGATATAGAACACAATTGTTTGTACTTCACGATATTCATCATTCGGTATGACGAATATGAAATTGCTAATCGGGATAAGCAATTGAATTGAAACCTCGAATAGTTCAAGGACTTCAAAGGAAGTACAAGTTCCACAGAACCTGAGCGATAACATAAACTGAGAAAAAGATTTCACAGTTCATTAACTTCCAAGAACATTAATAGTTAAAATGTGTCTTAGGGAAGATAATTGAGCATTGGTCGAAACAGTTCGATCATCGGTGTATGAGATACATTGCAAATTAGTTTCTAATAAGATGAAAACTATACCGGTCAGTCCATATAAACCATACTCCGACCACATCCTAGACTAAGTAGGTCTTGCAGACACTGCCTGAAATGTAAAGCTGGGATTATCCCACTTGTACATAGAAAGTCCAGGGTCTTGTAGTGTTCATCTGAACCTCATGACTAGCTGAGCATTGTCGTTTCATTAGCTATCCCACTGTTACTAAAGAGCTCTTTTAAAAAGAACTCATGGTCTAAGGAAACAGTGGGAGTTGGGACAGTCCTAAATGAGTTTAGGATTAGCAATGAAAGAACCTTTTTAGTCATCACTAGGCTTGGAGCAGAAATCAGATTTCTGCTTTACAACTGACATAATCTCCTCTTGACCAGTAGTATTGATCACCATCATAAGTAGTTGTGATCAGGGTGACATACCGATTGGTGGTAAAACACTGTAGTTGGTACGGATTTGCAATCCGACTACTTGGAAGCACTGGTGAGCCCTGCTGCTGCCAAATAAGAGGACCTTAGGGCGAGACACGGTTTGTGTGAAAATTTGATTGATTTTACACCTGGTCTAAAAACCAGTGGGAGTAACTGAATCATCAAAAGAAAGCAACATGGACATACACATACCTTCAGAGCATCTAGTTGAGTCGATACTTAGAGTCAAGCAATTGATTCCGAGTAAAGCACTCTCAATAGAAGATGAAATCCGAGAGGATTCTGCATGGCATAGTGTGAGTCGTTAGTGGAGCATGTGTGGTTTACCGGCACACTAATAGGGACACACATAGAGCATGCCATTACAAAAGGTACATGGCCCCGGGTTTCATCCCATGGGCATCTCGCAAGAAAGGATATTCAGATTCTCAAAATATGCCAAAGGATTGGATTTTGAGAAAGGGCTGAAAGATTTCCATTAAAATGTCAGAAAGGTTTGGATTCTCAAAATGTGCCATAAGTCCTGGATTTTGTGAATAGTCTATAACTGTGTCAAAGCCAGTGGGAGTCGCCGTTATCCACTATCCCCACATGTGGGATAAATAATGGTTCTAAGAAACGTCTCTTTTCATTACGAAGTGTAATGACTTGGTGTTAAGAGACGGATCGCTATGAAAGCCTTAATAGAAATACGGCATACTCAGGTCGTTGTAAACGTCTATGAGATAGATCCAGATTCTGCCAAGATGATCTTGATGAGATTCAAGATGCATAGACTTAGGAAATGTTTTTCTTGTCATTGCAAAGTGTGATGACTTGGCATGAAAGAAATAAAGAAGGTGCAACATACTCATGTAATTCACAGTCATCTATTGGAAAGATGAAATCGCCAGCATAGGCCTAGCCATTGTAAACATGATCTTGATAAGATTCAAGATGCACGAGAAAAGTCTCCGAAAGGAAAATAGTTTTTCGAAAATCATGACACAAAGGATTATAAATAATCCTTGGATTCCGAAAGGATTTGGAATAGGATTAGATCGGGTTCCACAAGTTTTGGATCGATCATAAAGTCATGAACATGTCCTGATAACTTAATGCTTAGGGCATAATAAGTTGGATTCAGGACATTGCCTGTCTGGGAATACTGGATGGATTGGTTGAACTAAAATGAGAATTCATTAGGAAATGATTAGGGTGAAAGTGATAGTATTAATTTGAAAGATTTTCAAAGTGGTAATTATTAACATCAGGACATGATGTTCATGGACTTCATGGTTACAAAGCCTCGTTGGTATTCTGATGGAGCGCGTGTGGTTCACCGGCACATCATAACACCTCGAAATAGTCTTAGGGTGCAGTCATGTAGACTAAAGACCCTAGAACCATAGGAAGTCACAGCACACATTACCAGAATGGAGTTAGAAGAGAAATTGACAGGATAACTTATTGAGATGTTATCGGATGAGCATATGATTGGATCATCTGCAATAAAGTGTATAAGTATAAGATACTTTGGATACATAGAAAGAGTGCAAGGTTCATTAAGACATAGCTGTAAAATTAGAATTGAAAGTTTAAAAGAAATCCTGAAACCGATAATAGTTTATGACAAGGTCCGACTTGGTGATTACCTTGCGGAGACTTGGTAATAAGCAAGAGTAGCTGCCAGTCAGATCTTTATGTTTCGATTTCACATGTTTTACTTCCCGAATAATTTAATTATTCAGAAAGGTCCACAGTCGCTCGTACTTTGGGAAGTAAGTATTGAATCAAGACTGTCGTGAATTGATTTGTAGACTGTCTAAGGAGTTAGGCATAGCAATTGGATTGCTACAACATTCATGAGTACTTAGAAATAGAGATTTGAGTATTGGATAAACCCATGCTCAATAGATTGCTTCATGGATTATATCACAAGCAATATTGAGACGATAACATCCTATGATCTTCAAGTAGAGAGATATGAGTTATAATTTACAAGGCAGTTGTTCATTGATAATACGAAAACGCATCGGTAACTCGATGTTATAAAACGTGTTGTTGTGAATGATTTGACTGGTAAAAGATATAAGCATATGAGTCGAAGCTTATTCGTTCCTTGACCCTGATGGGAAACAGATATCTGTAGGCCTCTCGATGATTTTGAAGTTGACTAAAGTGCTGGCCAGCCTGGACTAAATTGATGTGTTCAATTAGAAGTTTTAAAGTCATAAGCAGAATCGGAAATCGAGGAACAGAGTATCGGACAAAGATTGATCTCAATCCATGTCTCGTGTCTGAAAATATCTTGTTGGACGAAGGATCATCTGATCACTTATCTTTGGACAGAACTGACTAGGTCAGAGTTCGGCAGCGGTTTCTAGGAAGCTACAGTTGCTAAATTAATTAGAGGGTAAATTGGTAATTTTAGTCATAGACTTATCCAAGTGGGAGACTGTTGGATTAGGTGTCTAAGCCATGACTAATAATTAGTATTTATCTGATTAAAAGTAGCATAGTCCATTTGGGTTGCCCTCATAGTTGGAGGATTGACAGAAAGTCCGGTAGAGAGAAAGATTGATTTATTATATGATTAATAAATCAATAGAAATTAAATAAATAGTTTATTAATATATTTAAGTGATAATATATTAATTAGAAACTATAATAATTAATTAGAAATTTTTCTGGAATTAATTTGGCAGTTAAATTAATTAATTAAAGGTGCAGGGACTAAAACTATAATTATTCAATAGTTGAGTAAGTGGCAGTGTGAGTGACCATGTGGTGGCCGAATATATATATATAGATATATATATTTTCAATATATATATATATATATATATATATATATATATATATATATATATTACAGATAAATGTGGTTTGAATGATTAAAATAATAGTTTATCTTAATTCGAATTCAAAAAGGTTTATCTGTAACGATTATCTGATCACCACATGGAGGCTATAAATAGGGAGGCTTCCCTAAACCCTAGACCACGTTTTTTTTACTCTCTTTCTCTCAAGAATTTTCGGCCAAGAGCTCCTGCTAGGGTGTGACTTCATTTGAGGCAAGACAATTGTGCTGCTTTGCTTCAAAGAAATCCTAAAAGGTTAGTTTTTCTTATTTTATTCTTTTAGTTAATTTCTTCAGGCCTTCTAGGATTTGTTATATGTTTAATTAGAAGAAAACCTAGATCTATATAGGTTGCATGTGAACTTAGGAATTTTAGTTCATAGTTGCAGAAAACCTTTCAAATTTCAAATACTGAAAAAATTTACAAGAAAATTACATGAAACATAAACATTAACATTAATGTGAACATGTAAATTTTAGTTTCGTCCTCATGTTGATTGTCGTGCACATGCTCGGTCAAATCGTGTCGAAAGTTGGTATTGGCTTCCTCATTGTGTGTTTCCAGTAATCTCAAAAAGTATTGTTCGCTACCAGGTAAAAATTGTTAAGGCGAGTGTAGTATATGGTAAGAATGATACATGCAAATAGTCCGACATTAAAAAAAACCTAATTATCCTCGGTTGGAAAATTCGTATTTATATTCCAAGTCGTTTAAAATCCGCAAGAACAAATCTCTACTCAAATAGAATCGATGTTTGAAATCCTTATCGTTATATACACAATTTTCAGCAAAGTAATCTTGAAACAAACTGTTATGGCCTTCTTCATGATCTCTATTTTTTTCCTCTTACTCTACGTCTTCAAAGCTTTCTCCTTCTATTTATTTGAACAACTGAATCATTGTCGTGAAAAATAGATCATTGCCCGACGAAGATAGATCCTTAGTATTTTCCATATTTCAAATATAGTGTGTGCAATGTTTCTATGAATGTGTTATGTGTAGTTAAAATGTTTAAATGTTTATATATTGAGAGAGTGTAAATATGTGAAAAAGAAAAAACATAAAAAAATATTAAAAAAAAGTTAACGGTCATATGACCGTTCCAAGGCGTGGCCGATGAGACGCAATGGGACGAAGGACACATGACGATATTGGGGGGGGGGGGGGGGGGGAGGGAAGGGGAAGATGTTAATGCATTCCTAAGCCCACGTGGCAAGGGACGTACCCTGCATTCGAGGGCAAGCCGCACAATCAAACGTGAAATTTAATGAAACAGAAATACAATTTGACTAGTATACTCTTCCATCATAATTTTATTGATTAGAACAAATGGCTAGGATTAAAAAAATGAATGAATTAAATTGATTCCTTGATTTATCATATTGAACTTTTCTTTGTTTATATATCGATAAATCATTTTATTTCACACGTTAATTTGAAGTTTTCCTTTTTTTTTTTTAACTTTTTCCTGTAAAATTTAGTTTCTCACAAATACGATAATTTTAATCTTTCACCCTCCCTCAAAATTTTAGAATCCCTAATTTTATTTCCCACCTAAACATTTATCGATATCAATCTCAGCTCTCAATGGACGATCTATTGGCTCTCCACCACACAGCTTCCTGATCACCGAGGTGCCCTCTCCGCCACTGCAGGCAGACCAACACCTCCACCTCTCGCAGCCTGTATGACTGTAAGGATCCCTGAATCCCACAGTCTCTCATTGTCTTCACTCCATCAAATCTATCGATTTGCTATTTTATTGGAATAATGCAAGTTAGAATTGCCACATCTAATCCTACTCAGCTAAGGGTTGCTTCGTGTGTACTCATTTCATTATCAGGCTGCTGTGGGCCAGGAAAAATATAAATAATTACAACTTGTAGCTTGCTAATTGGTTTTGGAAGAATCGGTCTAATGAAAATAAAACAAATTACCAAAAGTAGTGTACACAACAACATAAGTAGAATGATATTACCATATATATGTTAATGATGAATTATGTCAAATACTCGAGAAAACGCATTCAAATGAGTATGATAATTGTTAAGAAAGGTGCTCTTAGGCAATTCCTAGATGTCAAAGTAGAAACCAACATTAATTATGTTGCTACTTGCCTGTGATATGATTTTTGCATTAATCAATGGGGGCATTCTTATATGTTTCTATGATGTAAATTGATGCACTTTCTCTGTTTTAATTCATTGAAAGTGATCCCTCTTTTACTATGACACACTTATTATACTAGTCTAGTCTCATCTCCTTTCGAACTACCACTCCTATAGCTTCTTCTAACAAGTAACTGTTGATTATCAAAGATCAAGTTTCAAAGAGAATAGAGAGAAGAGAGGCTAGGGTTTGAGAGAGTTTTCATTAACTGTGAAATGAAGATCTTGAACAAAATACAAAGGAAGCAATGAATATATACATAGGCTAAATAAACCTAGTGGGCTAAATAAGGCCTAAACTTATAAAAACCTTAATAGGCTAACATCCCCTCTCAAACTCACAATGCGACAGCTATAAGCATTGAGAGTTTGTCACACAAAAAACGAAATCGAGAACCAGACAATGCCTTTGTAAACATATCAGCAATCTGTAGGGTTGATGGAACATGTGGCAAAGTGATGGTCCCAAGTTGAAGATGATGACGAGTGAAATGGCAATCAATTTCTATATGTTTTGTTCGTTCATGAAAAACCGAATTCTTGGCAATTTGTATTGCACTGTTGTTGTCACAGTGCAAGGGAGTAGGATGAGAAGCGTCAACTCCCATATCAGCAAGAAGCCAACGTAGCCAAACAATCTCACAAGTGGTGACAGCCATAGCTCGATACTCAGCTTCAGTAGAGGACCGAGAGACAACATCTTGTTTCTTACTCTTCCATGAAATCAATGAGTCTCCAAGAAATATGCAAAAACCAGTGGTGGATTTTCGATCATGAGGATCGCTATCCCAATCAGCATCGCTATAGGCACACAATTTGAGTGAGGACGTGGAAGGAAACACAAGGGTTTGGAATTGAGTGCCTCGAAGATATCTCAAGATACGAAGAACAGCTCCCCAATGAACAGTTGTAGGGGCTGTAACAAACTGGCTAACCACATGAACTGCATGAGATATGTCTGGTCGAGTAACAGTAAGATAAACCAGACTTCCCACAATAGTTCGATATAGGCTTGGATCTGACAAGGGGACACCGTCTGTTGGAGAATACCTGGCATTAGTCTCCAGGGGAGTATCAACTGTCCTGTTGTCAGAGAGACGAGCACGTTCAAATAGGTCAGAAATATACTTTGTCTGAGATAAAAGATAACCTTTTGAAGATTGTGCAACTTCAATCCCTAAGAAATAACGTAGTAATCCCAAGTCTTTCATAGCAAAGCGGTAAGCCAAATCACGCTTCAAAGATTCTATACCGTTATGATCATCACCAGTAATAATCATGTCATCAACATACAAGGATAAGAGAATCCGACCTGCATTCGTGCATCTAACGAATAACGCTGAATCATGATTACTAGGAGTATAACCGAGGGAAGTAATTACAGTAGAGAATTTCTCAAACCAAGCATGAGGGGCTTGTTTGAGACCATATAAGGCTTTCCGAAGCCGACAAACTTCACCTGGTTGGTGATCAATACCTGGAGGAGGAGACATGTAAACTTCCTCATGAAGTTCACCGTTCAAGAATGCATTCTTGACATCCATTTGGAAAATCTTCCATTGACGAATAGAGGAAACTGCGATCAGAGTGCGGACAGTAGTCATTTTTGCCACTGGGGCAAAAGTCTCCTCATAATCCATACCATATTGCTGTGAGTATCCTTTTGCAACCAGCCTTGCCTTATATCTTTCAATTGAGCCATCAAACTTGGTTTTGATCTTATATACCCAACGACAACCAATCGTACGTTTTCCATGTGGAAGCTGTACAAGATCCCATGTATGAGTCTGATAAAGAGCTGTAAGCTCTTCCGCCATAGTATTCTGCCAATGAGGATCAGTAACAGCTTCTTTGTAAGACTCTGGTTCAGAAAGCCGATGTATATTTGCAATAAAAGATGCAAATCTTGGCGAATAAGAAGAATATACAAAATCTGGCAGTTTAGTTGTCTTATGAGTACGTACAGGTCTCGATGGTGGTGGATGATTTTCTTGAGCGGCAGCAGGAGTGGGAGCAGTTACAGACTGAGCAGGAGGGTTGTCTGGAGCTATGGAAGCATCATCAACTGGGGAACTAGATGTAGTGCCATCACTATCAATGGTGAAAGGATCAATATTTTGAAGTTCTGACCGAGTCATGTTGTGAGACTGTACAGGAATAGCATAGTAAGGAATGTGCTCCAGAAAAGTAACATGTCGAGAGACATACAGTTTATGACTCGCCGGATCATAACACCGATATCCTTTCTGACCAATACCATATCCCAAGAATACACAAAGAGCTGACTTTGGAGACAACTTGCTTCGTTCTACATGAGGCCGTAAGACAAAGCAGGTGCACCCAAATACCCGTAAAGATGAATAATCAGGTAATTGACCATACAACTTTTCATAAGGAGACGTTCTAGAGTTGTGGCGAGTCGGGATGCGATTAATCATATAGGCAGCAGTAAGGATAGCTTCTCCCCAAAAGACACTAGGAACATCAGAAGATAATAACAAAGACCGTGCCGTTTCTACAAGGTGTCGATGTTTCCGTTCGGCTATACCATTCTGTTGAGGAGTATCAGTACATGATGATTGGTGAACAGTCCCATCAGATGCTAGTAACTGAGTAAAATCATTAGAGGTATATTCCCCTCCTAAATCACACCGGAAGCATTTTATGACAGCAGAGTGTTGGGTCTTCACAAGAGCTCTGAAATTGCTATAAATGACAAAGAAATCTGACCTGCGCTTCATAAGATAAACCCATGTATAACGAGTATAATCATCAATGAACGAAACATAATAAGGCGATCCTCCTTTGGAGGTTATTGGGGAAGGACCCCACACATCAGAATGCACAAGATCAAAAGGAGCAAACGAACGAGTGACACTATTATTAAAAGGTAAGGCAGAGAACTTTGCCAGTTTACAACCACAACAATCAGAAATGTCAACATTGTTCAAACGACCTAACACACCAGTAGAGGATAAAAACTGTAAACGTGAAGCTGAAACATGACCCAAACGAGAGTGCCAAAGATAAAAATTTGAAGACGAATGACTTAAACGAAAAGACGACAAATCAACACTAGAGGCCGCAATATCAGTAACTTGGAGCTGCTCCAAAACATAAAGCTCCCCAAGTTTACGGCCGATCCCAGTCACCCTCCGAGACTGTGGGTCCTGTACACAACAAAGAGAATCAGAAAAGAAGACCCAATAACCAGATTTACACAACTGACTGACCGAAACAAGATTCAAAGCAAGTGTGGGAATATAATAGACATTAGTGAGAGAGATATGGGGGGTAACAACAGGACCAATACCCTCAACTGGCATAGGTGTAGCACTAGCTGACATAACAGAAACATGAGGACTAGCTGATAACGAAGAAAAGGATGACAAATGTGGTGACATATGATGAGATGCACCAGAATCTAATATCCATAAGGATGAAGGAATACCTGAAGGACTAGATGCTGATAGACCTGTGTGAGACATAGATGTTGACATGGCAGTAGGATTGGAAGCAATGAACTGGCGAAATTGCTCAAAAACCTGTGGATCCAAAGCTGATGGTGGTGTCATATTCAAATCGTTCTCTGTAGAAGGTACAGTAGCAGCAGCAGTGAACTGTGGAGGACGAAATGGTAGAAATGATGGACGTTGTTGAAACTGTCCAGGAGGCCTGTTGAATTGTGGAGGCTGAAACTGTCCAGATGGTCTTGTTTAGTTCTGATAATTTCCCTTCCCCAACAACAATGGACATTGAGACTTCCAATGATTTTTCTTTTTACAAAATGCACACTCATCAAATGCAACTTTCGGCTTAAACTGTCCAGATGGTCTTGTTTGGTTTTGAACAGCAAAGACAGTAGGTGTGGCTACTGCCTTAGACCCTTTGTCAGATTGGGACTTGATACGGGTTTCCTCGGCAATCAACTCATGAACAACTGAATCCACTGTGGGAAGAGGAGTACGATGAAGGATTGTCCCACGTAAGCCTTCAAAATCAGACCTTAATGCCATCAAAAACTGGACCAATCTCTGCTCTTCCCTTCTGGCAATGTAAGGCTTGAAAGCCTTTAGTTTTGCAGATTCAGTGAGAGCTAATTGATCCCACAAATCAGACATAGAAGCATAAAAATCCTGAATACTTAGACTGTTTTGTTGGAGGGCTCGGATATCAAATTCTAGCTGATACTGTTTTGCAAAATTAGATTGAGTATACAGCCTTTCCAAATGGTCCCAAACTTCTTTTGCTGTGTCATACTTTGCTAACTGGGTGCCAATTGACTGAATGACAGAATTATTAATCCATGTAATAATTTTGGAATTATCAGTCTCCCAAGATTCCAATAAAATAGCAAAATTGGCAGCCTTGTCATCTGTTGGTTTTCCCTTTATACCTGTAACAATCCCCCACATAGCCTTGCCCCGTAAAAAATTCTTCATTACATAACTCCAATATGCATAGTTTTTACCATCCAGTTGTGTACTAATGGACTGAAGAGAGTCATCTCTTGGAGCCATAATATCAATAGACAGTCAAGCAAATATTCCAAAATTGCCCTTATGCAGATGAACAAACAACCCAATAATAGTAGCAACAATTAACTCTCAAACTCAAACATTCAACCCAGAAACGAAGCAGAAAATCAACCAAATCGAGTCGAAAATATCAATCGGTACACATAAATGAAGCAGAAAATCATACCAAAAGTGACGAAAATTCCGAAACCATGTTGATTATCAAAGATCAAGTTTCAAAACCCCTTAACAATCTATCTCTGATACCATGTTGATTATCAAAGATCAAGTTTCAAAGAGAATAGAGAGAAGAGAGGCTAGGGTTTGATAGAGTTTTCATTAACTGTGAAATGAAGATCTTGAACAAAATACAAAGGAAGCAATGAATATATACATAGGCTAAATAAACCTAGTGGGCTAAATAAGGCCCAAACTTATAAAAACCTTAATAGGCTAACAGTAACAACCCTCAGTCCGGCCATTACTTCTCACATGGTTTTGTTCCCTAACCAGATTAATAACAATTGGCTTTTTATATTATATAATGATGTGCTGCAGAAAAGTTGGGTCACTCCGGAAAACAATTTATTCTCATGAAAATAGTACCTATTGACTGGACATATGTATGTTGTTATAACAATGTTTAAATATTCTGTTTTAGTTTTCATATACCCAAAGATGTGGTGAATTAGACACAATGACTCCCGGAGAGAAAGCTATGCAATTTATTTAACACAACAAAATTGTGTAATTGTCACATGCATAATGATATTAACGACCAAGCATGCCAGCTAGAAGACTGGTGGAAATATTACGTTTTATTCCACCTTATGCTCTCTGGTTTTAAGGTACAGGAAAGAGAAAATAACACTAATATGTATTTGATCTTTTGCTCATATCGGTCAAACACATAAGTTATATCTAGCTTAGGAACCCAAAGAGAAAATATGTATAAAAATGCTTATATTAGTCTAGAGACAATGATCATTAAATTGAGCGGGAGTTTTTCTTTAGAGAAAACTATTCATATTTAATTTTGTTCGTCATTCAAGTCTAGCTTTACATCATTAAACAATACAAATTTGATTCGAAACAAGTCCGAATTCCAAATTCAAACAACCTGGACAGCGACGAGTGTCACATGTTGCAAAAAGGTCAGTGATTAGTGCTTTACAAAAAAAAACTGTTTGCAATGCCATAACTGGAATTTATAATGCGCCCAGGCGACTTGCGAGATCGAAGAACGTGTGCTCACTACAAGGGATTGTGAGACCACCCATTGGATGGTCATATCCAAACTCTTCCTCTGCCTGGTGTAATAAGTCTTGGAATGAAGGTTGGCTTAACAAGGACACAGGAATCACAAAGCGCTTCTTTTCTTGCTCTCCAACATAAACTGCAAAATACCCTTTTGGTAGATCCATTGTTGATGTGCGGGTTCCATTTGATAAAAACCGTTGGAGAATTTGTTTTGCTTGAATGATCTGAGGCATACGAATACCCATTTTTCTGAAGGTTGATTAAGGAAGTAAAACAGCGTGAGAGTATTTTCTTTGTTAAAGATGATGGGGGGAGTCAAAGAGGAAATTGTGTTGGTGCTTTGCCTATCGCATGCTTTATATAATGGTTTATCGAAGCTTCAAATTAATGTACAGTAGCTGATAAAAAGGCAAATACATTACAGATGGCGACATATTGTGACAGAAAGGCAAGATCATGTGCTCTGTCTCTCAACTTGCAAGAAAGTATGACCTTGCGTATCACGTCCATATATTCAGAGATGATATTATGGCTTAAACTTGTACTTGTATCCACAACAGAATTAAACATTGAGGATAACATGTATGGCTAGTATTCTATACAATTTAAGCGGTGAAGGACACTTCCAACATCATGGGCCCATGTGGCATTAAATGGGAGTGTGCAGCTCTGCTGCCTAACAAACACAATTTCCTTGCTACAACCTCTGGGGTTCTTATTGTAACATGTGTGGCCCATGATTTTATGTGTTTATGGATATAGTTCATTGCATTGATGAAGCTGTAGCAAGGAAATTGACATTTTAATTCAAAAATCCAGGTAACACTTATTTGAACATGAAATTTGCAAAAAGTAAAATTGTATGAAACAGCTAGCCATTTAATTTGTTCGATAAGCGTCATGAGGGACGTTGTTTCAGAGTAAAAATTTTAACCTACAAGTAGTGAGTTTTAGATTCATAAATGAATTATATCTTTTCTTCCTTGTTACAGGTGGAAGGACAAAAGCATGTGATGTTGCTGTCTCTTCCACTATATGTCACCAACGGTCATCTAAATTCCCTTATATAATTTGGATATATAAACCCTTGAATATGGAGTAACACAACCACATCTTCCTCAAAATTCTTCACAACTTTTCAAATGAACAGACACCACCCTCAAAAAATAATGGCCATCTGTATGGCTCATCACTCGAGCAAAACAAATTCTGAAAAGGTCATTCTCAAATGGAAGTAGGACAACAAAATCTATGGATATCCCGAAAGGCTGTTTAGCGGATTATGTTGGCAGAAGAAGCAATTTGTGGTTCTCGTATGGTTGTTAAGACAACCCAGTTTTCAAGAATTACTAGATCAGGCTGAGGAAGAATTCGGTTATATTCATCCAATAGGTGGCCTCACAATTGCATGTAGTGAATACACATTCATTGATCTAGCTTCCCGTTTGGGCGCATTATGACATCAATACAGCATTCTTTGCTATCAAGAACAGCTAACTAACCACTAGAAATATGTATCATTTGTAAATAGAAATAATTGTCCCGTTTAAAAAAAATAATAAACTTCAATATGGGCATATTTAGCGTTTACTGCATTCTTTTTAGTGTTATGGGATAAGAAATGAAGAGCAACTAATTGCGCCGTATACTGTTTTGGTGCAATTAAATTTCTCCTACCTTAAAGTGTGTCCCTGCAAAGATAAAATCAACTCATACATTAGTTTCTTTTGTTACAAACGAAACGATACAATGAATTAAGAAAAGGCTACATGAGAATGGATCATGAACTTTGTGGCAAAACATTCTCATGCATCTAACAAATTATTGTTTTTGTATTCACATTGCCATATAGATACACATATCATGAAACGAGTACCACATTGCTGTGCTTCAAAGCTAATAAACAGTAAACACTAGCCTTACTTCAACAGAAAACATTGCATGTTTTGTTGTTTCGATCGATGTTCTTTCTTCCTTCTGTTTTGTACCCTCTATTGTTATTATATATTTTACAACGAATTAGCATTTTCAAAGAAAATATGAAACCCAACCTGATGCATAAGGAGCTCACACATCTATGGCTTGATTTTCATTGGAATAGAGTTAACAGGCCTACTACAATGTGTTAAATGTGAAGCCACTGGTTTGTCAATGTAGCTGCAGAAAGAAGGTTGGTGAGTCCATGGTTGGTGAAGATGTTTGGTGAAATCAAATTAGTCAATTAAGGCCTTCAATGTATTCATTATTTAATGTATCACAACACCTATATATATATATATATATATATATATATATATATATATATATATATATATATATATATATATATATATATATATATATATATATATATATATATATATATATATATATATATATATATATATATATATATATATATATATATATATATATATATATATATATATATATATATATATATGGGTGTAACTGCAATGTTAAAGATGTACCACACCACAACAATATAGTTGAATATAAATTCCTAGTTACCTGGTGGACGTAGGTCAGATTAGACCGAACCACATTAAATTCTTGTGTTCTTAATTTGTGAGCTGAGTGTGTGAGTTTCGTGTTCGTATGCTAAGTGTCTCGATCCTAACAAGTGGTATCAGAGCCTTGGTATAGCTCCAGAGGGTGATTTTCTGTTTTTTGGTCGAAATTTTTTGTCTCAAAAACGATTTTGGTGTATGCCATTGGAAAGATCTCGTTCCGCAGATTCTGAAAATATTTTTTTTAGATTTTTTTGACCACCGGAAGACCTCCAAATCGCCAGTCAAAGTTGGTCAAACCTCGTCGGAAAGTTGGCCAGAAAAACCAGTTCGCCGGAGAAGACGACACTGTAGCACCGGAGTTTCGCCGGAGAAGACGACACTGTAGCGGTACTGTAGCATATTTTAAAAAAAGTCTCTGAACTTTCAGAAAATTGCATTTTAGCCCCTGAACTTTCTGAAAATTGCAGTTTAGCCCCTGAACTTTCAGAAAATTGCAGTTTAGCACCTGAACTTTCTGAAAATTGCAGTTTAGCCCCCGAACTTTCAGAAAATTGCAGTTTAGCCCCTGAACTTCATAAAATATTGCATTTTCACCCTTTAATTTCTGAAAAAAGTGCAATTTGTCCGTTAAAATGGCAGAAGACGGTAAAATTAAAATTGAGAAGTTTGATGGAACCGATTATGGATTTTGGAAGATGCAAATTGAAGATATGCTGTATCAAAAAAGTTTGCATTTGCCTATGTTGGGCGAACAACCGGATGACATGTATGATGAAGATTGGAAGTTGTTGGATCGACAAGCCTTGGGTGTAGTTAGGCTTTCATTGGCAAAGAGTGTTACGTATAACATTGTCAATGAAACAACTACTTATGGAGTATTTAAGGCTTTGTCCAACATGTACGAGAAGCCGTCCGCTTCAAACAAAGTGTTCCTCATCAAACAGTTGGTTAACACCAAGATGAAGGAAGGCATGTCGGTTACCGCTCACATAAACGAGTTTAACTCGATTATTTCTCGTTTAGCCTCAGTTGCAATAAAGTTTGAAGATGAAGTACAAGCGCTCCTCCTTTTATCATCTTTGCCACTGGTTTGTCAATGTAGCTGCAGAAAGAAGGTTGGTGAGTCCATGGTTGGTGAAGATGTTTGGTGAAATCAAATTAGTCAATTAAGGCCTTCAATGTATTCATTATTTAATGTATCATAACACCTATATATATGGGTGTAACTGCAATGTTAAAGATGTACCACACCACAACAATGTAGTTGAATATAAATTCCTAGTTACCTGGTGGACGTAGGTCAGATTAGACCGAACCATGTTAAATTCTTGTGTTCTTAATTTGTGAGGTGAGTGTGTGAGTTTCGTGTTCGTATGCTAAGTGTCTCGATCCTAACACAATGTGATGGGTATCGGTTGAGAAATGGAAACACATTTCATACAAATACACAAGAGTTTCTTAGAATGCACAAGTATGTTGGTTGTAGGCTACATAGGATTACCTTATGGAATTAGATGAGCAGTTGTGGCATGTTTTTTACCCAAATCAGGATCCACATACCACTGCAAAAAAATCCTTGGAAATTACCTGGTTTTAAGTGATGACTTGAATTCTAGTCACTAATAGCATCATTTAGTCACCATATATTAAGTAGTTACTGAATTTTGGTAATGTTACAAATTTACTGACTAATACTATGATGGTCGTCACTCATTGGTCACTAAACCATAACAACAAAGTAAAAATATTTTTTCCATATGTTTTCACAAGTATTAGTGAGTAAAAGTAATGGCCACTTCATTAAAAGCTTAATGACAAAAAAGTGATCACAATATTGGAGAATTAGTAACCAAAAACATGGTCACTAAGTACATTTTGTTTTTAGACTTCCCTAAAGCCTACTGAAATATTGTGACGACAAACAATGAATTAGTATGAAACAATTTAATGACCATAAAATAATAGTCACTAACCATTTTAATAATTATATTTTAGACAAAACTCCAAAAATGGTGCGTGTGGTTTGCGATTTTTTGTGGATAAGGTCCATTGACTTTCAAAGTCGTGAAATTAATCCTTATTAGGAGGTTTCTTTGTGGATTTGGTCCCTGTCCAAATTGAAATGTCTATTTTACCATTTTAATTTCTTTTCCTATTATTTTTAATTATTTATCAGTTTTTTAATTAATTTTAGTTATTTTATCCTTTTTAATATATTTTCAAAGCATACTAAAAACATGTTTTTTACGTACATTTAATTTTAAAAATTACATATACAATAAAATTAAAATCATGTTTCATCGTCAACTTTAAACAATTAAAAACTAATGTTTATTTAAAATGAATTACCATGATTCATGTGATAATTGGTGAAAATTGAAAAGAAAACTCGAAGGTTTTCGGGTCCAATATCTTTTGCTCAACAATAAACGAAGATATATAAAAATGAAGTGCTAAAATATAAAGGAACGATACGGAAAATATAAATGACTTGAAATGTAAAGTTGCAGAATATTAAATAAATTGTAAAGAACAAATGCGGAAATTAAAAGACAATAAATTATACAATATGATGTAATTCGTATTTTTCATTGATATAAAGAAAGGTGTTACATATTTAAAGTTTAGCTCAAACACTTTTTCTAATCTAAGATGAATTACATGGAGATTCGTACACACTCAAAGTAAAAAGGAGATAGAATGTTATTGATGTTCATGTGGTGGTTGGAGAGAATTCTCCAGCCACTCCTCCAATTCCTTTATACTATATTGGAGTAATAGTGTGTAGGTTTTTCACTCTCTAAAAAGTCACCGTGAACCTCTCTTTCTCTTCATGACCCAAGGCTCCTATTTATAGGAGGGGAAGATATCTCTTCCAGATCTCAAGTACAAAAGTAATAATAAACTAATGCTAGACTAGGTTGACTTTATGTTACTAGAGAACATGCATATATCTAGCCTAATTAATCTATGTCTTGAACTTCTGCAGCACCTCATGTAGAACATCTTGCTAGAACGTTCAACTTCAGATTTATGAATTTCGGTCTTGCATCTCACCTTCGCCTAACCGAAGTTCACCATGAACTTTGGTGCTTTATGAGTTTCGTTACATGAGGTTTTTGGTATGTAGCAATTTTCGGTTACCCAAACTTGGATCCTCCAAGTTTGGTTCTCAACTTCTCATAAGCACCTCAACTTCTGTTAAGCTCCTCAGTTGCTGTTAGTACCTCAGCTGATGATAGCACCTCAGCTGCTATTAGCACCTCAACTTCTGTTAAGCTCCTCAGCTGCTGTTAGCACCTCAGCTACTGTTAAGGTTCCTAAGCTCCTCAATTCTTGATGAAGTTCCTTATCTCCTCAAAACATCAACATCTTCGGCATTTACATTAACAATATCCCCCCTAAATGGTTAGATATGTTGAATGTACTTCATGAAACTTCATCATGGAACCTGTTAGAACACCTCCTCAAGTTCTACTTCCTGCTCCAACACTTCTCCTTAACTTCTGTTCAGCTTCACCTCTCTAGTTCATGTCCAACTTCTGCTATGTGCTCTAACTTAGGTTGTGTCACTAAGTTCAGTTTCCTCCAAGTCCAAACTCAGTGCAAATTCTATCTTTGGTGCTCCAACCAAAAGTTCGGTTGTTGTGCAAACATGAGATTCGGTACACAAACAATTTCGGTTCTCATTTCCTTCGGTTCACTTCAATTTTGGTTCACCTAAATTTCGGCTTGCCACTTTCGGTGCTTCTCTACTTTGGCTATACTCAATTTCGGTACAGCATCTCCACTTGGGCTTCTTCAATATCTTCATTTCTACAAGAATTTCGGTGTGCAAAATGTTCGGTGGTGATCAAGAGTTTCGGTGGTCACCTCAAGCTTCTACTTTGGCCTACATGATTTTCGGTGTACTCAATCTCGGTTCACACTTTCAGTTACCTCACTAACTCGACCGCACATTTATGTGTACCGATCACACACTTGTTCATTTTCTATCACTCGGCCGCATTGCTCTTTTGTTTTGATGTTACTCAACTGCACATATACACTTTACATCTCTTTCTTTTTCTTATTAGTCGTCCGCATGCTTTGTTGTTCTACTCGACCGAACATTCTCTTTTTCTTTGTACATGCGACCGCACACTTGTATTTTCTTTGTTTAAATTTGGTTGCTTGTTGCTCGACCGCATACTCTACTTCTGTGTCTTTTTCACTCGACTACACATGCATATGAAATTCCTTTCTTTCTTTTCTTCTTTTGTTCTCATTCTATTTGGCCGAATTTTTTTTCTTTTGAGCCACACACGTAAACATACAACACATGCATGCATTCTACAAGTTTCAATTTCTTTTCTCTATTCCTCGGCCTTTCTTTTTGCTATTGGACTGACCAATTTTTCTATTCTTACTTTTCTTTCTAGTTTGACCACACGTGAACGTAATACATGTGCATGTATTAATTATACCTGATCGACCATTTCTTCTTTTCTTTGTGATACTTGGCCCGTACACAACATTTATTGGCATTTAAACTCTCGGTTCATGCATGCATGGGATATTATCATGCATTAATTACACTACTGACCACATGTGTTCAACTTTCGGTGTGTTTAAGTTAACTTCGGTGGTCCAATTTCGGTGTCGCTAGCCTCGGTGTCATTCCTCAAGTTTGTTGTCTCATAATCTCACAATCGGTCGAGCAATATTCACTTCTTCATTCTTGCTTATTGTATAAACAATTCGACTAACCACTCTACATCTTACTTTTACACTCTCAATTACTCTTTTTTCCTTTCTTTCTTTCTAGACCGACCACACTTCTACTTTTCTTTTCTTTGTTGTATGTAAACAACACAATTGATTTCTCTTTATTGTTATTTGACCATACAAGTTATAATATACTGTTAGTGTTAGTCGTTGACCAACTTTACCTTGATGGTTTTTGACTGACCACATGTAAGTGTTACTTTTGGTAGTTATCAATGAACAAACCTTACAATCTTTTATTGTGTTAGTTGTTGTGTTGATAAAGATCTGAACATTAGAATATCCTTGATACCAAAATTCAGCCATGAATTTCGGATCACACTTCAGAAGTTTGGGTCACAGAAGATTTGCAAGTTCCAGAAAAGTCTTAGAGAAGACACCGAAATTCAGTCATGAATTTCGGTCATGAAGATAAAAGATTGTCGGATTGAACCAATTCAAGAATCATCAAAAGATCAAGCCAATCAGCAACTCACATAAAAAATTCCTCTGTACCGAAGATCACTCCTGATATTCGGTTATATCAGAAGATTATATAATTTAAAAGAGAAAAGACAAAGTGAAGATAAAGACAAAGATAAGTAGATCAGATTATATAGTACAGTTAGGCTAGTCATTTCATGTTCCCTAAAGTCATATGGCGCTTGTACTGTTCCGTTAGAAAACATTCAATCATAGTCCATCCTAGTCTGACTTTGTACTATTATCCTTAGAACAATCTGAAGTAGACTAGTCTGTAGTCCCTTCAGTCCGTAGGTCCTTATCTGGTGGAAACTCCCCTTGCACTATAAAAGGAGAGCTCCACTACACTTCATCTTCATGGTTTGGATAAACCCATCTGTAACACTCCCTTTATGATATATATATATATATATATATATATATATATATATATATATATATATATATATATATATATATATATATATATATACATATATATATATACATATATATATATATATATATATATATATACATATATACATATATATATATATATATATATATATATATATATATATATATATATATATATATATATACATATATATATATATATATATATATATATATATATGTATATATATATATATATATATATATATATATATATATATATATATATATATATATATATATATATATATATATATATATATATATATATATATATATATATATATATATATATATAAATATAAATCTTCATTCCATCAAACACTTTGTTCTTCATGTTCATAATATTGTTCTTACTTAAGTGTTATTAATTCCTGCATTTGATCTTAAGTCTTTTACATTTTCGCACAATTACTTGTTTGTCTTTAAATATTGTTAAGCTTAAACAATCTTTCAAAGTTATTCTTAGATATTTCTAACTTTGTATTTTCGAAAAATTGGTATCAGAGCTAGTGCAGCGGGTTATAAGGTTCTTCCCGCATTCTTTACTTAAGCCTTGGCTTTCGTAATTGCTGTTGAACCCTCTATAAATCCTTTGTATGCTGCAGTGCTCACTTTTCAAAAATCAATTTTTTTTCAAACAAGTTTCTTAAAAGACTTTGATAACATGCAGATGAATAATTCGCTTAACGTTGCCAATAGTGTTGGGAGTTCCACAAGGGCTCCCATACTGATACCAACAGAATATAATGGTAGGGTAACAAGAATGCAAAATTATATGAGGCGTAAGGGCAAAGATGTCTGGAGGTCAGTCGAAGTCGAAGAAGGACCTCATGTCCCAATCTTAACTCCAAGAAATGACAACGCTAAAGGTGCTCTTGGTGGAGTACCTCAACATCGACCGACTCCTCTTGATATCGAGAAAATGAACTACTATCAAATCGCCTTTACAGATTTCTTGTGGAATACCCCCCGAACTCTTTGACTTGATTCAAAACTGTACTACTGCCCAGCTGATTTGGATATTATTGCAAAATATGTTCCAAGGTACAGAAGAGGGTAGAGACAAGAAACTAACGGCGAGCCTCAGTGATTACAACAAATTTTCGGCTATTCCTGGAGAATGTCTCAGTGACTCATTTACTCATTTTTCACTTATCATTACACGTTTCCTGGGAGCAGGAGCTGTAAGATCCAACCAAGAAATCAATCTAAGATTTTTAAAAGGGCTGGGAAATGAGTGGATGATGGTAAAATGTTTTTACAAGACTCAGGAAAGCTAAAAACTTTTAACATGTATCGTTTGTTCAATAATCTGCTCGGACAGGAGGAAACTGTAAAGTCTAATCAGACTCAACTAAGTGGACCTCTGGCTTTGGTAGCTGAACACAAGCTTCCAATGTCGGGTAATTCTCCACAGTAGCTAGTACAATCAGCTATGTACCAACAAGCTACTGCCAACCCGACTTACATTCCTACAAACTAGAGCACTGTTTCTCAAGAGATAAGCCAACACACCTATCAACCACCTGTTCAACAGATCACTTATCCAAGCTACCATCAACCTTCCCAAACGCCTCTTCAAGTTCCACAACCTACATATCAGTCTAATAATTCACCTATCTTCGCGCTGCCTTATCTTCACGCTACCTGCTCCTTCTAAATCCTATTATTCTGAAAACGAGGATGAAGAGAAGCAGCACATCAGCACGAGATTGCATTGATTAGGCAAAAATTCAATCGGATTCCTGCCTTCAGTCCTAAAAGGAATTTTCGACCAAATCACCAGAGGCCTAGCTACCAGTCCAGGAATCATAATCAATCCCGAAACCAGTACAAACCCTCTTCCCAAAACCATTATCACCCATCTACCGAAAATCAACAGGTCGAATAAACTAAAGTCGTGGCAGAGCATGCTCCAAGTCATACCAAGTCAAGGTCCCCTGATAAAAATAAACTGATGTGATAAAATGTCACAACTGCAGAGGCTTATGGCATTAAGCGGCAGACTACAAGGCACCCATGAATTTCGGTAGAGAGAAGGACGAAGAAAAGTTGAAAGCCTTTGTTGCAACGACCAGAAGTATCGAAGTTTGGTCATCTGAAGACGAGGAAAAGTTGTACGAGAATAAAAGGAAATAGGAAAGGTCGTTGAATGTATGTTAGTTCATGAGTCCTTCTGCATCTCTATTCCCGACGCTGGAAAAGCCTTCAAGATGCATGGAATGGAAGCTACATCAGGAACCAAGGACTATGCATTCATGGTTAACAAGAGTAGACAAGGTGTTTGTATAATCGAACAGGTACGTGATATGTTAAACTCAAATAATATTTATTCTTCTAACTTGGAACCTTTTCTGTAAAGAATTGCTAACACTTGTGCAGATGCACTAGTGGCTTACCGGAAGGTGTTGGATGAAAGAGACGACGGATATGATGCGGTTGTGAAATTAAAAAGTCGTTTAGAGGATAGAAAATTGAAGCGTGACAAACTAGAAATGGATTTAAAAATAGAAGAAACGTCAATGATTATGATTGAAAAGTTGACACGCCTAGGTCGTCGTGCAGTCAAAAATAAGAGAAACCTAACACACACACTAGCACAGTCGTAGTCAGGGTCGATCCGCAGGAGCTACGTGGTCAGACCAGATGACAGATTACCAACTATAGTGTCACGCTATAGTCGGAGGATTTTAGTTTTCAGACCCTTGCCACTAAAACTCAGAAAATGCTAACTAAACAATCCCAAATCAAGCATAGACTAAACTAAGCTTCACCCAAACCTAGTTACTTTCTAAAATCAGAAGTGCATCTCTAATTCAGAAGTAAACAAAGGCATCCAACAATCCAAATATAAACAAAAACAAGGCATAAACTAAACCAAGAACTAAGATCCAATGGGACAGTCAATGGCTAAAGTTCAAACCTAAAAGACTAACCTAATTGGCTACTGAAATCAGCGAGGGAAAACAGTCCAACAAGGTCAAATCAACCATCCAAACACAACACAATCATGCAAAACCAATAACAATCATCAAAACACCGAAAAACAAAGATTACTTGTAACCAAATGCTTCTTATTAATCAGAAACGAATCCCAATGATTCAATACAGTCACTAATATTAAAAAACAGTAAACTAAAGTGCTCAAGGTCAATGGTTGTCACTCCCAAAGACCCTAGCCACTATTGCTAACTAAAACTAAAATGAAATTAAATTCTAAAACATAAAATACCAATTGAGAGGTTGTTGATGCTTAATCACGGAGTCAAAGAGCTTCCAGGTCGTTTTTCCACCGGGTCTTTGCTAGGGTTTTCGGCTGTAAATGGCTCTATTTATAGTTGCAATTTTCCCGCAGCCGCGCCGCGCAATTATGTAAACCGCGGCGCGCGTATGGGTTTATCCCCGTTTTTTCGGACTTTGAATTTTGTTCCACCGCCTTGTATACGCGTCGCGCCGTCTTGATTCCGCGGCGCGCGTACGTGTTTTCCTGATTTTTCCTTATTCTCCAAACTTTCTCTAATTTGTACGCTTTTGGTCCCTGTTTACATTTTTTTCTTCCAAACAAGTACTGGCACGAAAAGTGAGAATACCACGATACAAATGATATAATTTCACTAGGAATAGGGCTCAACAACGACTAAAATATGTAATATCACTTGGCGTTGTCAAACACCCCACACTTGTGTCTTGCTTGTCCCCAAGCAAGAGAGTTTTTTTTAATAAATTCTAACTAAGACTCAAACAATTTTTGAGTGTGTTCAGTTTCAAAGCTTATTGCCTCAAGAGTTAGAGTGAAATAGTTCGCGAGAACCTAATCAGAATGTTCTTTGGAATTCATGGCTTTCTAGAGAACCCTTGATTACAAATTTTCTGTCCACAGTAAAGTGTACTTACTCATTTAGATTCTAAAGGCCATTAAGGAATTGTCCATGACTTTCGATGTTGTCCGTGTAACGAGCTTTCAGAAATACCATCCCAAACCAGACGATCTTAGGTGGTAAGGTGCATAAGTGCCTCTTCGAGGCCACCCTTTTCGGACCTACCGGCTCGAACAACAAAGGCCACATATTGACATTTCCTTCCTAGATTCCAATCCTAAACAATCCAATCGTCTAACTCCTAAAACTCAACTTGTTTGACTAACTAACAGCATGATCACAACTAAAGAGTATCTCTTGAAAAATACTAATGCTATCACAATCACAAACCATTCGTTTCAAAATTACAATTTAGTAAAAATTTTGAAAAAGTTGCTAAAAAAATAATTTTAGAATTGGTCTTTTCTGCAAAAATTTCAAAAAAATTTCTCTTTCGACCGTCCACACCCCACACTTAAAACCGTACAACGTCCCCGTTGTACATAAAAATATTTTAGAACAAGGGAGAAAGAGTTACCCCTTTGGACGGTAGACCGCTTGGTTGGTATTTGGTATCACATGTACAAATTCGAACAAAAAGTGTCATTGACTTCGCATCTGGAGTTGTGGCGCAACAGTGAACACGCCGGTAGTCAGGACAAGTGGAGGGGGCACAGTGACCCCACACTTGTCTGAGACAACTCCTCCCTAATTTGGTATAACATGCATGACTCAAAAAATCATTAAATGCAAACAGATAAAATATAAATAAGCAAAAGATAGGATGTGTCATAAATTCAGTACATATATCCCAAAAATAGAAAAAGAAAAAATACATCAACTGCCACCTGGTGGCCTGGAGGGTCCAACCTAATGGTCGTGGGCTCGAGCTGGGAATGGGCGGGGCTGCTGGCCCTGTGCTGATGCCATCTGTAGTAGCACCTCTCCAATCCACTCCAGCTGGTCCTCCACCCTGGTGACCCTGATCTCTAATCGGTGGATGGCCGACAGGACCTCCTGCTGCTGTGGCTGAGGCTGAGGAGCGGGCTCTGGTGGTGCTACCTGCCTCCGTCGTCTCCTGCCAAGCTGAGCGTACGCTGGCTGTGGGGCCTAGGGTGCCTCGATCTTTGCCCTGATGAACTGTCCCGGGCGCTGCTGCTGAATCAGCCCCATGCTCTCCAATGCTCGCGTCGTAGTGCGAGATGGAGGTAAATCGGTCAAGGTGGCGACAGTGCGGGCTGTGAGGATCCTGTATGATCGGGCCAGGCGGGTGATGAAGTATCCCCTGCCCAATGGACTGCTAGCGGAGGCACCCGTCGAGCGGGTGGATAAGGCAAAGGACCCATAAAAACGTCATATCCTCCCCGGACACCTTCTCGCCCCCTCCCACTGCATGATGGAGGTGGAGACGATGCGGTGCATGAGGCGGTGGAGTGGATCTCGAAGGTGGCTCTCCCGAGAGGTCCCCGCCTCGTAGAATATGTTGGACAATAGTGCCCAAACCTCCATGTTGGCAGGCCTCTCCGGCTGCCCCTGGATACATGCATCAAAGAACTGAGGAAAATGGCGGTGCTGAAAATCCGCCTCCACATATATCCCAGTGCGCCTCGCGAACTCCCGAAGGCTGCACTCCCTATGCACGCCTCCCAGCCTGAATAGAATCAACCTTGCCCGTGGGTCTGTCGCCCTCGGTGTGTACTCAATAGTCGAAAGGAACTCCAGGAGGAGCTCCGTGTACACCATATCCTCGTCTGTGGCCATGAGCCAGTCCCATCCCCGGCAAGTAAAAGACGCATCCCCCTGGGTCCAGGTGCGGTATAGAAATGGCTCTATCTCGCCCCAGAGCCCAGCCTTCCCGAGGATGGCCCTGTCAATAATGGTCGCCTCTAGAACCCGGCGACCCGTTAAAGCGTCTCTCCGTGATCGGTACTCAACAGAGGCCGCTGGCCCCTCTAGAAACTGAAGGAAGTCGTGGTCTAGTCTTAACATGATCTGCACAAACTAAATTTTTTTTTTGCAAAATAAGTCTTTTTCTTCCCCACCGCACCGCGGCGCGGCCCTTGGGCAAGGGCGCGGCGCGCCGTGCGGCTGTTTCCAAAATCCAAACTCAAAATCGAGTTTTAACCTGTTAAGATTCAATCCAAACACACCACAAGGTAGCCTAGATGCCGACTAACTCATCTAGGGTATCTATTTGGCAAAACAAACACCCTATGAGTCAGCATTGGCGATTTCTAAGTTTTGAACCTTTTTGAACAAATCGCTCAAATTAACTATCTAATCACTAGTTTAAACGAGTAATAGCTAGTTAGAATATATGCAGTTATCTCGGCCATAAACCTTATAGCGGTCACCTAGCGAGATTCGATTTAGCGTTTATCGCGGTGGTATAGCAGTGGTATAGCGGAGATTTTTTTTGTTACTTTTAGACTATTAATACTACGTAGAATTAATATCACAAAAAGTTGCATAAAAATGTCACATAAAACATAGATAGCATTCTAATATGAAAAGTGTCAACGTGTCAAACATAAATCTAATCGCAATCCACGTGTTCGGCATCCGAGTCAACATCGTTTAATGCATTCACTTCTTCATGAAGCTCTTCCACTACATCTCCAATCTTATCATCATTATCATCTCTATAACGATCCCGCGCAATATCGCTATCTCGGGCTCCTAAATCTCCTAAATCTAGGCAAATCTCGGACATTACCGCTATCTCAGGCAAATCTCGGACAATATCGCTATCTCGGGCTCCTAAATCTCGGCAAATCTCGGACATTATGGGCGAGATTCTCGCTGGCGAGATTACTGACCGAGATTTTGATTTCTATCTCGGCCTAACCCCGCGAAACGCTATCTCGGCGCAATCTCGGCGAGACCTCGCGCGATTGACTGCATAGGTTAGAATGACATACCGTAGTAGTAGGAATGAAAAGGGCAAGAAAAATTGCGAGAAATTTCTGGTGATCAGAGGTCCGAGTCATGGTGTGTGTGTGAATAGTGTCACGGGTTACCTTAATATGGAGGAAAACCGACTGATCGTTTACCGCGTCGCGTAAATGCACAACCCGCGTCGCGCGTGTCACCAAATCAACCCCTGCGCATCGGGTTGGTTTACGACCCCGCGTCGCGCATTCTTTATTCCCGCGGCGCGGTCATTAAAAATTCCAAAACTTCACACGACCCCACACTTGCCTTAGACCACTGGTACCTGCAATTAATGATAAAATTTTTCCTAATTATTTCTAAGAAATACGGAACCTAACCTATGACACAATGGGTTGCCTCCTAACAAGCGCTAAGTTTAACGTCTTCAGCCAGACGTGCTACTCCTTCTACAGCTACGGCGGATCATATGCCCTCCTTCTTCGTTGATTATTAGTCACCACCATCCCTTCGTTGTCCCACTGCCCTTCAAACTTTCTTGGGTCGAATGGCTTGTCGGTTCTCCTGTTGCTGCCCAGTTGTTGCTGTCTCCCGATGATTTCCCGTGACTGCTTGGAAGTAGCTTTGAACCTCCAAGCTCGGTCCTTCCTTCTGCATCTCTTCAAAGTCAAAGGCTTGACGTGAAGCACGCCCAGTGCTGCTCCCAGTAGTTGTTGTGTACCTCGTTTGTTGCTCCCATATTGCGTGTTATCTTTAGGTTGCAATTTTGGCTTGCAGTACCAATAAAAGTTTTCCAATCGAATGGAATCGGAAGGCAACATGTCAGGATGCTTCCATATGTCCTCATCGATGGTATTGATTACATCTAATTTTCCATTCATGAACGGATCATGAGTGGTGATAACGTCATGTTTATTATTTTCAAAAATCAATTCGTCGGCATCAACTTCTTGATCATCGTCCAACAGGTGGATCGGAACCAAGAGTGGGCGACTGGTTTGATCTGATGGTGGTACAAAGTCACCCACCACCAGATCCTTACTTTTAAAAGACTCAAAGTTTTCAAAAATTCTAGGGTCGGGGGTAGTATTGTCATCTACACCATCTTCCCCAATAGTATCAAAAATTTCAACAATTTCAGGACTTGTTGGGCTTGGATCTGTACTGTCACTTACAGCCCCCTCCACAACATCCTCATCAACCAAATTGTCTGATGATGGTACAGATTCACACATCACCATATCAACATTTTCAAAAACATCAAAAACATCAAAAGCTGTTGAGTCAGAGGTAGCATTGTCACCTACAACCTCTTCCTCAACAACATTTTCGACCATCTCGGTGGTCTCTTGACTTTCCCAAGGTGTATGCCCTTCCATCACATATTCAGGTGATGCAGGTTCACACGCCATATCATTGGTATAAAAACCACTCGCCTCAGGTTCTGGCGAGGGTAATGAACATTTCCAACCTTCCTCTAACTGATCTAAAGAAGCTTGCAATCTTACAAGAGCATCAGCCTGGTCCTTCTGCTCTTGGTGAGTGTTATACATGAGTACCCAAAGTCGGGCCCAAGTTGCAGAAATTTCAGGCTGAGATGACTCCTCGGTCCGCCATCGATTGTCATCGGATGATCCATTGTAGCAATCATCCTCGTAATAGGTGTTGGCCGGATTTTCATAATTTTCATAATATTGATCCGGGTACATGTACTCGCCCATTATGAAGACGTACACATACCAGAATTCAAAGAACTAAAATCAAACATCAAAAATTAGAAACTAAGTCCTACAGATCACCTAATCTAAGCTCACAGCTCCCCGGCAACGGCGCCAAAATTTGACACGCCTAGGTCGTCGTGCGGTCAAAAATAAGAGAAACCTAACACACACACTAGCACAGTGGTAGTCAGGGTCGATCCGTAGGAGCTACGTGGTCAGACCAGATGACATATTACCAATTATAGTGTCACGCTATAGTCGGAGGATTTCAGTTTTCAAACCCTTGCCACTAAACCTCAGAAAATGCTAACTAAACAATCCCAAATGAAGCATAGACTAAACTAAGCTTCACCCAAACCTAGTTACTTTCTGAAATCAGAAGTGCATCTCTAATTTAGAAGTAAACAAAGGCATCCAACAATCCACGATACAAATGATATAATTTCACTAGGAATAGGGCTCAACAACGACTAAAATATGTAATATTACTAGGCGTTGTCAAAAGTCTAATCAAATTTTTTCTGCACAACGGGATTTAGTCCAAAATGATAATGTACGTTTGAATAAACTTATTGACCGGTTGTTTATAGCAATCGAAATTTTCAAATCTCCTGCTAACTTTAATTCGTTTGAAAACACATTCAATTGGGGATGGGCTCGAATATCGAAAAACAAAAATTATCCAATACACTCTAAACAATATCCATTTTTTAAATATCCTACAAACTTAAAGGATGATAAAAATGATTCGGACTTGACTCAAGCCTTGACAGATACTCAATAACGATTCAGAGATTGAAATCTCGGATTCAACAAAAGGAGTAAAAATTCATTTTTCATAGAAATAATTGTCAAACTGTTGACATTGTCGAAAACAGTATATTGTTAACATCTTCGGTCCCATTTATGACTAGACATTTGACATCGGTCACAAATGACATTCCATCAACCTCCTGTCATCAAAAATTCTTTTTCTCCAACTTAAAAGGCAAATACGTTGCCGAAGAATTTGACCCATGTCAAACTGACATGGAGGTTAATTCATATCAAAATGATGAAAATGTTCCATTGAGATGGAAAAATGTCCAGAAAATCAAAATATGATTAAAACCGATTTCAAAAAGATAACGATCACAAGTCCAACTGCTGATAGAACACCAAGTAAGACTACTGAGTCATCTGACTTACTAAACAAGTCATATGTTGACGTCTTACAGCAAAATCTTCCAAAACTTTCAAAAGAAAAATCTCAACACACTTGTGCATCAAACAAAATCATATCAATCAAAAATGTAATAACAACTCAGAAAGAAAGCAAAACATTAAATGATTCTTTATCTGACTCTGTTGGGTACAAAGTTCTTCATGATTATGACTTGGTGGCATGAGGAAGGCCCGCTTAGGCATATGGGCTTATGGGCTTGTTCATTGGGCTCTTTATATGTTGTCTAGACTATAAATAGTGATATTATTATTATTTTATAGTTAATGATTCTAGAGGGAGTGAGTCATACTGATAGTGATAGAGAGAGAAACACACATAGTGAAACACACATTGTAAAACCCCAAAGTAAAACCTTGTTCATTCGAATCATTCGACACATTGGATCCTGATTGTTGTTCGTTATTATTCCGCATTTATTGTCAAATCGTGTTTCAACATTGGTATCAGAGCCTAACCTTGAAGATTTAACAGATTATTTCAAGGGATCGGTTCTTGATTTGACAACCCATCACAACATCAATCAGAATTCAAATTTTCAGATCTGGATCTTTAGTTTTTGTGAGTTTTTCTGATATGGAATCAATATTATGATCTGTTCTTCATCTTTGATCTGTTTATGTTCATCAATATTGGTTTAGATCTCGTTTTTATCATTGAAAATTCATACAGATCTGATTCTCTCACTAGAAATCGTTCCAGATCTACTTTCTCTCTCTAAAAACCCACTTCAGATCCACTTTCTCTCTCTAGTTTTATACTAGATCTGGTTAATATTTGTTGTTCAAAACGAAAATGGAAGCAAGAAATTCGAAAATATGGACTGTTTGTGTTGATAATCTCAAATACAAAGTATCATTTGAACAATTTTTGGGTCTTGTGTTGAGAAATCAGAAAATCACAAATGACACACTCATTTCTGATGGTTTGAAGGATACATATGGAAGATTAGTTTTTAATCCTTTGAAACATGAATCAAACAAGCATTTGTTTACTGAAATGTTAAAATTTTTGAGAGAAATCGACAGTACACATGGATCAGAAAATCGAAAAACAGTAAAAATGTATGTTTCTCTTGTTGAAGATGAACATGGCCTTCTTGTTCCTCAAGACTTTGAAGATGATGTTCTTCATCTTCATGTTTCTGGAAATTCTGATGAACACTTCGGATCTACACTTGTTCCTCAACCTAAAAAGAAAGATGCAAAGGTTAAGGGGGAGTTAGATTTGAAAGAAAAATGTTTAGTGAAAGTGTTATTTGTTGCAAAATCTTCAAAAGAGACGAAATCCGAAGTGGATCTTTCTTCAGTTTCAAGTGATATGTTTGAAGGTATAAAACCTTATAGAAAACCCACACTAGTTGAAAATCGAAATTATCAACTCCGAAGCCCTCATGATCCAAAGGCTTCGGATCCAAAGGCTTCAGTTCCAACTCAAAAAGATGAACAAAGTTATTGTTTTAGATCTTGTGTTCATAAGTTTAAAAAGAAGAAAAAGAAGAAGAAAAAGCCTAAAACAAAAATGATATGGGTTCCCAAAGAGAAAAATGCTGGTGTTCTTCCAAAATCTGAAGTAAAAAATGTTGAAAAGTGTGATGTAGTTAAAAGAAAGTTTTCTGTAATTTATGCTCAAAGAAGAAATTTTTCTAAAGAATGAGGATGGTATAATGAATTGTTTGAAGACTTTTTGGTTCCAACCAAAAGACCACGAAAATCAGATGGTGTTTCTTCATTTTTCAGGAATGATGTTTATGAGAAATTTGGTTCAAAATGTTCAAAAATGATTTGGGTTCCCAAAAATTCAAGAAATCTTATAGTTTGTGGAAGACTCCGAATTCTTGATACTCCGAATTCTTGATACTCTTCGGAGTTTCGAGATGGAGAAAATGACTACGAAGAGTTGAAACTCTTCGGAACCAATGTGATAAAGAAGACAACTCCGAATTCTTGAAACTCTTCGGAACCGAAGTGATGAAGAAGAAAACTCCGCAGCCTTGAAACTCTTCGGAATGATGAAGACGATACCGTAGTTTGAAACTCTTCGGAGTTTTGGTCTGATCGGAGTAGAGAAGAGTATGTTATAGCTTCATCTTCTTTTGAACCTGAAAAGAAAAACGATTTTTATCTTGAACATTAGAAGAAGAACAAGCAAGTAAAGAAAAGAAGAAAGGAAGCAACAAACCTTCATGAGGGCTTTTGTACCCCAACAATTGAATCAATCACGTTTTGATTCATCCTCTTACTGTTCATGTTATTACCCAAATCGCTTCATCATGTTCTTTTGGTTTTTTTTACGGTTCATATTCCAAAAGCCTTGAACTCGAATCTGATTCTATCCAGTTTCTTAGCCCTAACATCTTATCCAATTCTTCCCGTCTCAAATCTCATGCTTGATAACTCGATTGTGTTAAATAGCATCTCACTGTTCCTCACGAACGTTGAGTCTATTTTTCATTATTCTGTATGTTCTTTTTTCATTTCTATAAAAATGCGTAATTCGAGTTATCTGCAATGAAAATGATACACGATTCAAATGGGTTTGCAATCGATGTTGGCGTGGAAGCCATCGACGGTATTGAGAAAATCAACGAATTGACCTAAGATGAATGCTAACAACGAAGGGATGTTGACTTTGCAGTCAACAAATCGTAACCAAAAGCAGAAATCAAACCCAATACCCATCGAATATCAACGTTTGATATTTGTAACCTTACAAGAAACAAATCAAAAACAAAGACAAACCGATGTCAGATCTAATATCCAAAATCAATTATGGTTAACGATGTTGAACTTTCGAGAATGCTCATATTTTCGATTTACCTGAATGTCGATCTGTGAAGGAAAAGAATACGCAAAAGCGATAATCGATATTGAAACGAGAAGTGATTTGGGGACCCAAAAGCAAAGGCAATGTGGATGAGCAATCACCAAAGTGGAAACAGGCGAACACAACAAATGAATACCTTCGGAGGTTTGATGCCTTCGCATGTCTCCAATGAATCTGATGAACTCAAATCAGGTGGGGAAGATGACTACGAAGGGGGGCTGCACAGTGAATGGATGGAAACGATTCCGAAGTATTCCTGCAAATGAAATCGGATGCACAAATGGATTCAATCGGAAATTGTTTTATGTGATAATCGGAGAAGAGAGATAATGGAAGCCGACTGCCTTCGGTGGTTGTCGATCGGAGAGAAAAAGACGACACCGAAGGGTTGAATGTCTTCGGAACCATGTTTTGTATAACCAATGAACAGATGAAGATGTGAACTGATATGGTGAATCGGAGAAAAGTGAGAACAGATGCCGAAGAGGGTAGTACTGATGATGATTCCGAAGGTCTTCGGAGATAAACATGAAATCGGAACAGAAGCCTTCGGTGGTTGTTGATCGAAAGAAAGAAAGAGGTTTAGGAACAGTTGCCTTCGCCGGTGACTGTAATTGGTCAAATGAAGGAAATGTGATGAAGACGATGATGAATAGTGATACTATGGGAGATGGACTGTAAGTCGACGCAGAAGGGAGGAAACAAGATGAGAACGAAGCCTAAGTTTGACTTCATAGTCAAATACTCAAATGTATTCACGGATCCAAACTCGACTATACGCAAAGTCCGACCCAGCCCACATGAAATTTTGGACTCATTTTTAACGGGCCACATATACTCATTTCGAATTGGACAATGTTAAAGATGATACCAGTGGGCTTTATTACTCTTTGCTGTTGGGCTACAAAAACTGCAACAACAACTCGGATTTGCAACAATTAGTGACTTCGGTTTGCTAATTATTTTTCAGATTTTGAATCAAAAATCGAAAAAAAAGGATGAACAGTAGGTGATCAAACACGAATGAACAAGAACACGGAAATATTTTTGGATTCCATGATTCATATTTTTTCAATGCCACATGCCGAATTTTTGAGCATTGATGAATACGCTCAAGTCGAGGGGGAGTTTTTATTGAATTTCCCGATTGAGCACATTCTCATATCTAGTGGGTTATTTCACGATCACATTGTATGAAGATCGGTGACATGTTGAGGGGGAGTTTTCACGTATATGAGGAGATCGGTTTCGCCTCTACATCCCGTGTAGTCATCATCTTCGGTTCTGCTAGTGCCCATTTGCCATCTTGCCACACATCATCCATTCCGCCATTTGAGGGGGAGATTGTTGGGGTACAAAAGCCCTCATGGATTGATGCTTTGCAAGCTTGATGGGCCCATTGTAAAACCTTGCTTATTGGGCTTTTCCCTAGTTGTGTAGCTACCTATATATAGTCATGTCATTATTCATTTTAGGCAGAGCTCACAATGTGAGGTGTAGGTGCTTTATGCAATAACCTTGTACACTCTCACATGTTTGATTACATTTGAATATTAATCATTCGACACTTTGGATATTTGTTTTGATCTTCACGTTATTATTATTCCGCACACGTCAAATCCGACTTAACAGACTCTTCTTCTCTAAGAGATATTTTTCAAAAAAGAAAAGGACAAAACTTAACTAGAAATGGGGTAAAACAAAGATTAAATAGAAAAGATATTCGATCACCCAGGTCCCATGCCAGAGAGGAGAAGAAAAATTGTTTTTACATTCAATCTAAGAATCAACTGCTTCACCAAAAGTCAGACGACATCATCACATCCACCATCTCCAAGTTCACCACTCCTGAAAAGGTCAATTCTGCACAAACCAAAAATTCTCACAAGGTTTCACACATTTACAAAGGTATACTTAAAACACCCAGAGTAAACTGTCGTGCTACCGATCAAATCTAGTTCATGATGGAAGATCGTAGAAATTTCATTTATTATCAACAGACCACGAATTGTTTGGACATTCCCAAGATCATATATGTTGAGAAAACAGCAAAGTCTATTGTTTCAACATTTGTGAATCATGGATCTAAGAGTAAGAGGTCAAACCCACCAAAAACAAATCCATAACAGCTGTTTTCAAAAGATATCAAAAATTCGGTATCACCGAAAAGGAATTCGTCTCAACAAAACATTCTTGAATCTTCACATGAGGCACATAATATCTCTCGAGGTTCCACTTCTGCACAAAAGATTTTACAAAAAGAAAAGGCTCCTTTAATTGATCAAAAAATTTATGAAAAACCTTTGAATATATGTCCACAATTCCAAAATGAAAGTAAACAAAAATATTTTTCTCAAAAATCAACCATATCGAAAATTTTGAAACGTAATCAAAACACAATCTGCTGCAGGTGTTGCAAGCAAATTTCAAAATCATATTCAGCAGCAACACCTTCAAATACTCGGTCTAAAAACTTTTTCAAAAATTCACCCATAAATAAAAATCTTCTTAAAATGGTCACAAAGAGAATAGTTCAAAGATGGGTAGTTAAGGTTCCAATTTCTACACCACAGGTTCACAACACAGAAGTTGAAAATGGAGGTTTTGTCACTTTTTGGAATGATGAAAATGGGATCATCAAAGGATATGGAGTGCTTACAAATGAGAATTTCACTATTCAGAAAGTTGCTTATGTCCTTGGTCTAAAGCACAATCTTGTGAATGTAGGGCAACTGGTCTGTTCTGGTCTCCGAGTGGAATTCGATGACGAATTCAGTTACATTATGACAAAGAGCCGAGACCAATGTCTAGTGAAATCCCCGAAGCAAAAAACAATGTTTCCATTTGACATTTCTCTTTTTCTGGGAAAGCCTTGGCTCTGTCTTTTCTCAAAAGCCCATTCTGAGGTCATTTGGTTATGGCACTGAAAATTACCTCATCTCAATTTTCGATACATGAATCAACTTGTTACTGGAGAAATGGTTCAAGGAATTCCTCTTCTGAAGTTCGATAATGAAAATTTGTGTGCTACATGCACACTTGGAAAGCAGAAGAAAAAGCCTCATAAGTCAATTTCGGATTCTAGCATTTCCAATCCTCTAGAACTTCTCCACATTGATCTATGTGGACCTTCAGCAGTAGCAATTATGAAGCACAAGAAATACATCTTAGTTATTATGGACGACTTCTCTCGTTTCACATGGGTCTTCTTTCTAATATTAAAATCAGAAACATACTTGGAACTTAAAATTTCATCACCTCCATAAAGCTAAAAGTTCAACTGTCTGTTAGAAGAATCAGAAGTGACAACGTAACTGAATTCAACAACCGTCAACCAAAAGATTTCTTTATTTCAAAAGGAACGAACATAATTTCTTGGCTCCTTACACACCACAACAGAATGGTGTGGTCGAAAGGAGAAACAAAACTCTAGTTGAAGCTGCCCGATCCATGTTGAATTTCGCAAACCTGCCTTTATGTTTTTGGGCAGATCCGTAGCAACTACATGTTTTGTTCAAAACCACTCAATTGTTAACAAAAGATTGATGATGACCCCATATGAAGTGTTAAATGGCAGAATACCCAACGTGAAATATTTTCATATTTTTGGTTGTCGGTGTTTTATCAAGAACAACAGAGATCACTTGGGCTAATTTGTGCCAAAGACTGATGAAGGTATTTTTATGGGTTATTCATCGAAATATGTTGCTTACCATGTATTGAACTAGAGGAAAAGAGTGATAGAAGAAAGCTTTGATGTCGAATTTGACGATCAATATCTATGGAGAAAACAAGCTCAAGGCATTCTTTATGTAATGGAAGTTGATATGCCCACAGATCATCAGCTAGTTAGATCAGTTGAAGTTGATTATGATCTTCTTATCGACCCAAGAGAAACAGCAAGTCATGCTGAGGAGATTCAATCTCCGGTAGCCATTTAGCAAATGACAGAAGCTTCTGTTCCTTCACTTTCAATGTCCTCTGAAACACCAACTCAAAATGACCCACCTATTTAGTCTACAGGAGTAAGAATTTCTGGTTCTCATGCAACTGTTGAGGGGGAGCTTTCACTCCCATCACTAGTCCAGGGGGAGTCGTCACTCCCAGCACATGTTCAGGGAGGCTCCCGCTCCCAACTCATGTTGATGGAATATCTCAAGCTGAACTTAGCAACCATCGCTCACTTGAGGGGGACCATCAACATCCTAAAACCAGATCTTCAGAACTGTTAAATAGAAATGATCACAGAATTAATTTCTCAACAGATGCCTCAAGTGATATTCCTATATTCACATTCACGGCTGATGAAGAAAACTCTACTGACTGCTCAAATATTCAAAACATTACTCTTAAAGAACCGGATTTCATTCAAGATATTGTGCCACCAGAATCCAGTGATGCCCTTGCTCCCAGACTCCACAAATGGATTCAGAGTCATCCACAAACCAAATTATTGGAAATCCATCTTCTGGTGTTCAGACGCGTTCAAAGAAATCCATCCAAGATGAATGTCTTCATGCCGCCTACATTAGCAAATTTGAACCAAAATCAATTATTGATGCTCTAGATGATTATGACTGGATTAAGGCTATGCAATAAGAGCTAGAAGAATTCAAAAGAAGCAAAGTTTGGGATCTTGTGCCTCCTCCGGTCAATCAAACCATTGTAGGCACAATATGGGTCTTTCAGAATAAATTAGATGATATGGGAATAGTGGAGAGAAACAAAGCTCGTCTAGTAGCAAAAGGCTATGGACAAATTGAAGGCATAGACTATGATGAGACATATGCACCTGTAGCTCGCCTTGAAGCCATCCGAATCATCTTGGCATATGCAGCTCACAAAAACATCATCGTAGTGCATTTCTTCAAGGTGACATCTACGGGGTTGTTTATCTCCAACAACCTCCTGGTTTTGAGGATTTTTCTCGTCCCAATCACGTCTATCGCCTCAAAAAGCAGTATATGGACTTAAACAATCACCAAGGGTGTAAGTCCCAAAAAACAAGATCTATGACGGTATCAATCAAATTACTCAAAAGTGCGGAATCCAAATGAGTAATATCAACGCAACAAAGAACAAGAACGCTCGAATCAATCTTTAATGCACATGTTATATTAAATAAACCTCTAGTACATAAGATCTATGATGATCGCTTAAACAAATAATTCTCTCTAGACTTGCACGGTTCCCAAAACGATTAACAAAAGGCTAAGCTACAAATGATGGCTAAAAGTGCCTTTTATACCTAAGACAAACCCTAAGCCCAAACACAATTAAGCCCATCGAAATCTGCAAGCCCAGCCCACCGAAATCCTATGGAACCGAAATCCTATGGATTTCGGTCAAGACAACTGAAAACACATAGGATTTCGGTCGAGACCGAAATCTCATTGCAACCCATTAAAACTTGATTTTAGCCCAATTAAATACAAAGCTTAAACCAAATAAATATGACCCAACAATCTCCTCCTTGGTTTAATGCTTTCATTTGACCTTCACGCTTCATCTTGATCTTGGCTTTGGTTGTATACTACAGAAAATTCTAACAATCTCCCCCTACACGAGTATCGGGTGCAGATGTTAAAAGCTTTCAGAACTTTGCAGAGACAACTTCATCTTTGGTATGTGGACTATTTTCAGATTTAAGTTTGAACGCACATTGGGTGTATAGGCTTCAACATAGGTCTTGAATCAGCACATCCAACTTTTGATTTGACTTTGACGAACATAGAGTCTGACTCTTCACATCTTCACTTCTTGATCACTAAAGATGAAAATGTAGCAACGAACTGATTGAGGAGGAATTCAACGCAGCTTGTCACATGGAGTTATGCTTCACCTTTCTTCGGGGATAGGATGTTTATGTTGAAACTCTCGAACTTCACTTTTGCTGGCGCTTTAAGATAGGAACGATGACCGCAAATCCTATGGGTCATAGAGTTATAAAACTCTCACCACAATTGTTCAAGGATCCAGCCTTGGCTTAGGAAGAGACTTCTCGCCGTATCTGTGTAAACCCGGAGGAACGCACTGCGATTGTTTGAGTATCAGAGAACTACCCGTGTCCGTATTGATTTTGGCCCCTGCATATCCTTGATCAAAGATCTCAATGTAGTTATCAAGTCAACAAGTTGACTTGGCTCTTGGCGAGACGTTCAATGGTATCCAAACTCTGCGGAGTGTAGCATCCTAGTGCCAATTTTGGTTCCGATGAAGTTGTTGGGGTCTCACAGCTATTGTGGTAGTCAACAGCAATCACTGACCTAGAGTTTCGATGTTTCATCAATGCGAGGTAAAGCCACATTGAATCAAGAACATCTTTATTAGAAGAAAATTTAGGGTCAAGAGTGGTATGAGCATGTAATATATATTGGTTACTAGATATACCCATCGGCTAGACTTTCGAATTGTCATCAATGTATGGTTTATTACACTGAGTCATCCAACTCTTGAATTAGAAGACTTGTAGGTAAGAATGGTTGTCGATGCCTCACATTTACTACTGGTGTTGTAGCAAAGATCACTGATATAGAGTTTCGAAATATCATCATCATTTGGTTTCAAATGATGAATCGTCTATTCCTTGCATTAGAATATAGAGTGGGTAAGAGTGGATTGGTGCGTGTGATAGACTACGGTATGCAATCTAACCATCGGCACAAAATTTGTAACTCTTGACTATGAGTGACTTAACTCAAAGTGTCTAGAAGTTTGTGTTACAGAAAAACTTAAGGTTGGTTTGAGAAAAAAGTTGTTAGTGCTTCAAACTCATTGTAGTGTACCAATGAGAATCATCAACACAAGTTGTTTTGTCTCAGCAGTGAGTGGTATAGCTCAGTGCGTCGTCGAGTGGTAAGGAATGTCTTAGTGAATCACGGTGATAATGAAACACATCGTTGACATGAGGAGTTTGGATCTTTATTCCTGATTGGTATAAATCAAGAACATTGATGATCGTGCAAATATTTTTGGATTTTTAATTTTTAAAAGAAAAAAACATAAAGGAGAAACATATTTTTAGATTTTTGAATTTTTGAATTTTTTTGTTGTTTTTAAATTTTCCCCCTAAATTTGTGCATAGAGGAGAATGACCGAAAATGAACAAATTTAACTAACAAGAAAAATTTACAAAATTTGCAAAAATTTAATTTTCAATCATCGAAGCGAAGTTTAGAATTTCAACATACCGTTAGATACGATCCCCACGAGTGATCCTTCCTTTCTCCCCTCCCGCAAAGGACACATACTCTCCATTAAAGATTTGAATGTCGTGCAATTGAGATATGTCTCCGGTCATGTGCCTTGAATAGCTAGTATCAACAAACTAGGGTCTGCTGATATTCCTCTATAGCTGCTCCTAGGGATGGCAAAAAAACCGAATCTGATAGTGAAAACCGAAAACCGACATATTTGGGCCGGATTCGGGTTCGGGTAATCGGGTCTGGTAGCGGGTATGGTATGTTCGAAAAAAATTCGTGGGTTCGGTTACGGGGATGGTATATACAATCCCCGCCCCGATTACCTGATACCATAACCGAAAACCGACATTTATGTTGTTGTTTCCACTTTCCAATGAGACTCTCGAAAACCTAAATCCTAATTGAGTATTGATCCTAGTGTTAATTCTCGATCAATTCCTTATTTAAGTATTTCACTTGTTTGAGAGAGTCTATATTAACATCGAAACCTAAATTCTCGATCCCCGCCCCGATTACATGATACCATAACCGAAAACCGACATTTATGTTGCTGTTTCCACTTTCCAATGAGACTCTCGAAAACCTAAATCCTAATTGAGTATTGATCCTAGTGTTAATTCTCGATCAATTCCTTATTTAAGTAATTCACTTGTTTGAGAGAGTCTAGATTAACATCGAAAGTCACCAACACCACCGAGGCGCTTCATCTTCAATTCTTCATCGTTCGACATTCACATTCTCAAATTTCAGATTGCAGTGACCAAGATTGTAAAGAACTTATTCTTCATCCCTCAAGCTGTCAAGTGATTAAACCGGTAAAGTTCACTTGTTCCCGTTCTAGATTGTAGTAACGAAGATTGTAAAGAACTTATTCCTATTTCTTCTTAAACTTTCTCTTGTTCTAATTGCATATTTGCAGCAAGCTAGCAACCAGTTCTCATGTTTCTTTGTTATTAAACTTTTGTGTTTCTTTCTCTCGTTTCTTTATCAGAATACCATGGCTGCGAATGGAGAACAAGTTGCTATAGGCGTTGATGGTAACACTTTGATTGGAAACAAAAGAGAGTTAACGTCTCCTGTGTGGAATTATTTCAAAAGGATAAAAGGGAACGGTGAACTCAAGGCAGAATGTAATTTTTGTAAAAAAAACTAGGGGCAAAGAGCAAGAATGGGACACGCCACTTACATGATCACTACAATGTATGTATTACCCTAAAACATAGAGATATACGTCAATCAGTGTTACCAACCTGTGATTATGATTGACAGATTGAGAAGAAACTCAAGAAGACCCGATCTGTTACTTATTATGAACTCCTTGTTTTGGAATTGTTTTGAAATGATTCGCGTACATATGTGATTATAACTAATATGTTACTTATTATGAACTCACTGTTGAATGTAGTTGGAATTTTATAAGTTATTGTTGTTTTATTTTTTAGTGATAACTATTAAGTGATAAAGTTGTTTTTTGCGAACAGTAATCTTCACGATGCATTTACGTGTTTATCTTAAGTGGGGATTCCCATGGTTAAATTTATCCATCAATCTTAAATGGGGATCCCCGTTATCCCATGGGGATACCCGCGAACCCGATGGTGTTTTAGTAAACGGGTACCCGACGGGGATCGGGCCGGAGATGGGACCAATTTTTATATCCAGGGACGGGGTTGGGATTACCATAACCCGTCCCAAACCCGCGCCGTTGCCATCCCTAGCTGCTCCTGCACATGATGCAGGATCAATTAGATTTGGGAACCCAGTCCATTCGAAAACTGGGTTTACCGTTATCATCCACACTCTCTACTCTTTCCCATGACATATCATACTTATCAGATAAGAATAAAGAATTAGCAAAACAATTAGATGAATTGGAATTTTGGCCTTTGGGTATCCATCGGTAGTTTGGCTTGAGTCTCTTGTAGTTTGACCAGATGGGTGAATCAACACTTGATTTTGAAGCAAGACTCCCCCTTGACTTGTGCTTATGTTGCCAGTGTGAGCTCGAGGACGATCCTTGAGATGAGTTCGACCTTACCGACTTCGATTTGGCACAATCATCTCTCGAATCGGTCCTTTTATCCTTGGGAGTCTGATTCTTGGCCTTTGCAGCATTCCAATCATCATCTCTTGACCGTGACCTCGAAGGCTTTCTTTTGCAAGATTTTCCTCTTGGCACGTTCATCCAACTTTTTGCGTAAGAGGGAACATAATGACGATGTGGAAAATTTCGAAGCAATATGACCTGCAATCCCAAAATTAAAGCATATTTGTCTTTTTAAGTAAATGAGATTGTGACTTGGTCCTTGTCCTTTTGAATTTTTTAAGGAGTTACCACAAGTGCAAGCACAATCACATTTAGTGGGACTTGGTCTTGGTCCACAGGGAACGTCACCCTCTTTCACAAACTTTTATGGTTTGAATTTTTTTAACATTTTGATTTTTTGAATTCAAAGTGTCACCACAAGGTATAGAAGGGGCATATGTCTTAGCAGTCTTGTCATCACAGCTATTGGAAACATCAGAAATCAAATTATCAGTTTTTGAAGAAATATCAGCAAAACTAGAGTCCTTATTTTCTTGCACGTTTCCAGCATCCTCTAAACCTGAATCTGCACATGAAGTAGAGGTATTAGTAGTGTTCACCTTAACACTATCAGTGGAGCTAGATTGAACAGTCTGAACTGAAACAGTTTCAGAGAACCGCTCTGTCTCTTCGGTTTCAAGGGGTGGGGTATAGTTATGATTAAACGGAGGTGGAACAATTTTGTACCCTAGACCTTCACCATTCTTATTAGTCCACTTTGTTTGATGTTCAATTATTGTCTCGACTGTTGCGCTTAACACATCAAATTTTTTGAAATTAAACTCAGCATCTTTAAATTTTGCCTTCAATGTGTCATGCTCGGCAGTCAAATATGCAATTGTTTCTTTAGCATAATGATATTGAGTGCTTGTTGTACTGTGATCTGCTTGCAATTTCTAAAATTAGATGTTTTAGCGTCTAGTTTTTCTTAAAGGGGTTTCAGTTTCTTTTTAACGTTGTAAACATCATTCATAAGGTCGAATACTTCTCTAACCAGACCGTCATTGTGTTCACGATATTTGTTGATTTTAATTTCACAATCTGGAGAGCATGAATTTTCGCAAACGTCTTTTGAAGTAGGAGTCATTCTGACTAAAAATTTAACCATAAAACCTTAAAAATTAAGAAAAGGTTGACTGAAAAATTAAACCGAAATTTTTTAAAATAGAGTTAAAAATATGGTTTTAAAAAAAATTGATTAAAAAACATGTCTTTAAAACATCTAGATGTGAATTAATAAAAAGATGACCGATAACAAAAGGTTTGATTTTTAAAAAAAAGAGTAAATTACAATTTTGTCCCTGTGGTTAACCCAAAATTGCACCTTTGGTCATCATTTTCATTTTTCACTTTCATGGTCCCTGTACTGCACATTTGCTTACACAATTAGTCCCTCGGGCTGTTACCGTCTGTTTTGATCCGTTAAGTGGTGGTAAAATGACGAAAATGCCCTTAGGGACCAAAACTGTAAATTCTCAAAAATCAATACAACAGGTCTCTCTCAACTATCGTCAAGATGTCAGCAATGCGTCAACCCCATATGTTGCATCGTTCTCATCAAGAGGTCCAAATCCTACAAATAAAAACATCCTCAAGGTAATTTACGTAACAATTTGAAAATATATACAATTTTCTCCTTGAAAGCTACACTCATAATCGAATTTCTCGTTCATGCAGTCGGACATAACAGCTCCTGGGGTGAGAATTCTTGCAGCATGGTCACCTGTGGCGCCAATTAGTGAAGCAGAAGGAGACCATAGTGGTACCAATTTTGCCCCATAGCAGCTCCTACCTTACATCTTAGATCCAACGGTGAAGCTTCAAAAGAGTACAATCCTCTCTGGGCCCCTCGATATCCATCTCTTATCTTCTTCTGCCACCATTCAGATACACCCCTTCTCAATACCCGACATTATCTCTCTCACACACACACACACACACACACACACACACTCATCGGAGTTCTTCATTCTTTAGATTTCATTCCTTTTTCAATTTTCGGTCGAACGATCTTGATTGATATTTCAATATTCTGAAGGATGTGTTAACTAGTTAAGGGATACTGAAATTCCTTGTTATCATGACTTGTACGTTTTGCTTCAAAGTTGTACCTTCATCTGGATTTGGGAACTTCTTTTCTGTAAAAGGGGTTGGTTCTTCATTAATGTCGTTCACATGTACAATTGCAGTTCAAGCACCAATGTCAGTGAGTGAAGCTCCGACGATGACTACGACACTTGGGTTGGGGGTGGTTGTTGCTCCAGCGCCGACGTTGGGAAGCTCTAATTCAGCAAGGCCATCCATTCCTACACCGCCATCAGGGATTGGCAAACTGATGCAACCAACACCGCCAGACGTAGATTCCATGTCACCCGCCGTCGTATAACCACCAGCAGCGGAGTTCTTCGGGATAAGAGTATCATTTACGTAGCGGTCTTATTTAGGAACAAAGCTGCAAAATAGAATCTCCGGTGGATCATTGTTGAGTTTTAATTTCGGAGAATTGGCATCATGATAGGAGAAAAGCATTGTAAGCTCTTGCCTGCTGTTCTTGCTTGGGTTGCTTGTAGTGTATGCTTCGAACAAACTCCTTTATTCAAATATTGATTCCAAGACTGATGGAATTAAAGAGGGTGTTGTTTTTTTTGACATATAGCATCCTTATAGCTTCTTTTGAGAATGGTCTCTCTCGATTACAGTTTTAGTCCCTAAGGGTATAATGGTCTTTTTACACACTACTTAACAGAAAAATTAAGTGGTAACGGCAGGAGGGACCATAACTGCAAAAAAAACCAACCATAGGGACCCTGGATGTGGGATTTCAAAAAGATGACTGAAAATGTATTTTCATGTCAACCACAGGGACCAAAATTGTAATTTACTCTAAAAAAAATTTGAAGTGGTGAATTAATGTTTTACGATGGGTTTGGCCAAAAAAAAAAAAAAAAAAAACGGATTCGCAAATATGGGTTGCGATGAATGGGGCGTTTGCAAAGGATTTGACCAAAAAAATTTGTTGACTAAAAATGTTGGGTTTGACCGAGAGTAAGAGGAAATTCGATCAACAAGAAAAAAACAAAATTCGTAATCAAAAAAATTTCAAAGGGCTGCAACAAAAATCAGATTTAAAAGGATTAGCCCAAGAGAGTTTGATTTGGTTGGGCCGAAAACATTGCATGCCGTGATCCACAGAATAAAACTGAAAGGCTTTAACGAGTTTTGTTCTAAACCTAAAACTTGGTGCTGCCGATGAAAAGGTTTCCTAAGGCTGGAGGGAGTGGTTAGCATGTTCAGCATGTGCTAAACTATGCCACGTCAGCATTCAGCGAGTTTAGCACATGCTGAGCAAAAATGGTGGTAGTGGTCAGCACATGCTGAACTTCATGCTAAACTATTTTATTAAATCTTTTTTTTAAATTATTTATATATTATTAAAACATAAATTAAAAACATAAATTAAGCTACAAATTAAAAACATAAATTAAAAACATAAATTAAAATTAAAATGCATTACATTAAAATTAAAAACATAAATTAAAAGCATAAATTAAAAACATAAATTAAAAACATAAATTAAACTACAAACTACTCATCGAAATGATATCCCAATTGCCTCGCTGCATCCTTCTTCATTTCCATCGCGATTTGGTACTCGAACCCCGTCTTCCCCGATATGTCTTCTTGTAGGATTTTCCGTAGCTGCATACTCTGTTTGAGCTTCAAGTTAGCTTGCTTGATCAATTGAGCTTCCTTGAACGTGTCAACATTGCCGGTCAAAGCCACTATATCTTCATGCACACTACTATTTGTGCTAGTGCTAGTGGCTTGACTTTTGCCTCTTGTCTTTCTCTTTGCTTCATCACGTCCCATGGGACGTGGCGGATCATTATTGAGGTTGAATTCGGAGGAAGGGGATTGTGTGGATTCGGATGCTTTGTGCCTCTTTGATAAGTGGACAACAAATTGGTCAAAGGACTCTAGCTCTCTCCACTTCTCGTAGTCTTTGACCGCACGCCAAAAGACCTCTTGGTTAAAGTGAGTACCATATTGGGCATGGTACAAGAGCCTAGCTTGAGACATAACATCGTCACCATTGGCTCCACTTTGTCTTTGTCTCTCAACTTCGGCATGGCACCCTTGGAACTCCATTGCACTTTTGTTGCAAGTGCGCCACTTTGAGTAAAGTGAATTGGGATTGCGGTAGTTGGAACCCATTCGTCGACACCAACTATTCCACACCTTAACTTTGAAGACGTTTGTAGTTTGGTTGGTTCCTGTCTCGGCTTCTTGCGAACAATCCACCCAAGCTTCGCCCAAAGCTCGGACCTCATCATCATGCCAGTTGATCCTAGGGGCTTTGCCTTTGTTAGTTGGCCCGGTGTCTTCTTCTTCTTCTTCTTCTTCTTCTTGTTCTTCATCTTGTTCGGGTTCTTCTTCTTCATCGTCTGAGTTGTCTTGTTCTAGGCGGCGGGGTGCATTTCTTAAAAATTGGGAGTTGGGAGTGAATTGGGAAAGTGATTCTAGCGGTGGAGACATTTGTGTTGGAGATGGTTGTGGTGAAGAAGCTTGTTGTAACCAATTGTTGACATATTGGTGTTGCATACCCCAATATTGACCATATCCCATCGAAGGGTCAACCGGTTGAGGGACATAACATCCGGCCGGAGGGGTTGCAATTGAAGTAGGGGCGGATTTCTTTTTGCTAGCTTTGGATGTTTTGGATGATTTGGATGATTTGGTGTTTTTGTTTTGGCTTGAAGACATGTTGATTGAACTTTGAGAGAGATTTTGGAAGAAGAGAGGGGATGATTGTGTGAATAAAAGAGTAGAAGGATTGTGTTTATATAGGGGAAGATGTAACGGCTAGTTTTTTTTAAAAAAAAACGGCTAGTTTTTTTTATAAAAATTTTTGAATTTTATAAAGGTTTTAAAAGATTTTGGTTTGGAAAATGGAAAATTGGAAACTAGCCGTTGGAACCCGACTTTGGCGAGCTCGTCTAGTCTTCGGCGAGGGAGAGTTCGGCGCGTGGTTTAGCGAGTTAGGCGGTGTGGGTTAGCGAGCAATGGCGACGGATGGCGAGGGGTTTGGCGAGGGGTTCAGCGAACCCACTCCCCCCAGCCTAACCCTAACACACTTCAACGCCGTCTTTCTTCTTGTCAATGCACACGTCGGCAAAGGTTCAGACCAAAAAAAATTGAAGCACCGAGAACACAAAAAAATACCGTCGGGAACTGAAAATGCCTAGCCGAGAACAATCTCTACTGCCGAGAACACAAGCAACCAACCGAAAACCTTCCTGACCAACCGAGAACCAACCTAGCCTTCGAAACCCTAGCCGAGATCCCAGCCGCCGGAAGGTTATATATATATATATATATATATATATATATATATATATATATATATATATATATATATATATATATATATATATATATATATATATATATATATATATATATATATATATATATATATAGGTTCAAATACAAACTACATCTATTGTGTGAATGTAGGACTGATTCTGGTCCAATCATTTGTGAAGGGCAACATAGTAAATTAAGATAATAATTAATTAAATATATTTTAATTGTCCTAATTTAGGTAATTTGACTAATTATTCCTAAATTATCTCATTCTCTCTCTTCCTCCCTTCTTATTATACGCTAGTCGAACAACCTCTCCGCCATTCTTCTTTCCACCTTCCGGCGAACTTGCCTCCATCAGCCCTACTCCAACGTCGTTGTCGTCTTCACCCTCACATAGTGTCGTCACCTCCCTCACGTGTAAAGGTCGAACCCTAATTCAATTCACTTTCTTAATTCCTGCTTTTGGATTTAAATTAGGTCGTGTTTGTGCATATGAATTCTTTCCGTCTCAAAAGTCCTTGCAATATCCGCCCTAAAATTAAACTTCGCCGGAAAATCTGGAACCATGGGCATATAGACGAAACATTACGGCTAAAATTGTTTGTAAGTTTCTTTTTGTTCTTTTATTCATCTATTTATCTAGTTAATTGCAAAGTCTTAAAAATTAATACATATATAAATTAAATCAATGCAGTAATCAAGTAGATACACAACTAGATATTACCGAGTAATCAAGTAGCTACACAACTAGATATTACCGGAAGCATTAATTTCCCACTAATGAATTACTCATATAGAATCATCACCACTCTTTTTATATAGAATTCATCATAATGTTGTTATTATTTACATATAATGAAATTTCAATATTATAAAATAATTGCAGGTATCCGAGAACATAAGAAATCATAGCAGCCCATGAAGTAATTGACTTGTCAGTAGCCTTAAATCAACTTAAAATCCCACAAGACTATGATTCTCTCCTTATGTCTCTTCTATTGTGGGTACGATTTGTTTGTTTTTGAGGAAGTTAGTTTTGGAGTATTCTCTAAGAATAAAAGTATATAACAAAAGTATGGTGATGATATTTTTTAAGAATGAAAGCCTCACACCGAATTATTCTTTAAGAATAAAGATTGAAAACAATAAAGGAAAGATGGAGCAAG